>WEIV01009800.1:210884-240913 GCA_013390005.1 Calyptomena viridis
GCTACTGAAGAAATGAGAAGCAATAACATCACAATCAAAGGTAAACATACAGAAATGACAGGTTTATGAGCATGTGTGAGAGAATTTTTCTATACTAGGTTAACCTGTTTTGAATTTAATAAAGTGTAGATTATGAAATTATTCTGATAGTTCCACAGACTTTTTTCTCCAAAATTATAGTCTTTAAAAATTACTTTAAAAAAAGATAGAAAAAAATCTCCAAATACCTTCATTGTTTAATATTTTTCCTATTATGCTTGTTAATGCTGCAATGAGAGTCAACATTAAAATACCCCAATGCATTTTGCTTCTTCACAGTACAGTCTTTCCAGATTATTTCTCAACAATATAAAATGATAAAGCTACTGCTGTTGGAGAAACTATTAGAAAGCATAAAATAACCAGGAAACTACACTATCTATTAATGAAACTTTTTCTTTATAAATAGCCTTTGAAGTATAGAAGACAGAAAATGTGAAACTTTTCTAGTAGCAGTGGAGTTACATCTTTCACTTCTACCTTTAATTCTCCTCCATTTTCTCATGCAAATGATGGTGGATTGAGGGTAATATTACACAGTTTTTCTAGTCATTCTCTCCTTTTTCTCACTAGCTAAATATTTCCAAATAAAGACCTGAGTTCCAGTGCCATTATATAGATCGCAAGAGACTAGGATGTGTATTGTACATTTGTGATTAAACTTTTATACATAATGCAAGAGAGGCTTTCCAAATTTATAAACAGAATATTGTCCATAAATTTTATCTTTGTTTTCTATTGAATTATCAACCTGATATTGCTAAGTATTTTTATGCAAGGCTGCAGAAAAAAACTTATCTTTATAGAAACTTCCTTCTGATCTAATATTTTAACATTTCACATACAGATATTCTGAGCTTCTACCAGCTCAATTTTTATTTTTCTAATTTTTCATTTGTTAGTCATGTAATAATTCTTAAAAGTTATGCCATTTTTTAATATATTCTTTATGTGTGTGTGTATGTATGCGTGTAGATACATCACCACACAGAATTTCACAGAAACGCAAAGTGGTTGAGGTTGGAAGAGGCCTTTAGAAACCAGCTGTTCCCATCTCCCTGCTCTAGCAGTGTCACCCATAACAGGTTGCCCAAGGACAATATCCAGACAGCTTTTGACTAGCTGTTGCAGAATTGGTAGAATTGTTTATGTTCTTCTGTTTGGATCTTGAAACTAAATTTTTTTAAGAAGAAAAAGTTTACTCAAAAGCCCACAAAAATGAGCATTTTTCAGTGTCAAAGCAGTGAAAATCCTCTTAGATTCCTATAATTTCATAAGAGAACAGTTTTGATCTAGGTAATAAATTAATAGCAATTAAAATCTTTTCAGTATATTTTCTTAGACTTTGCTATGTTTTTGTAAGTGAAAAGCTTCCTTTACTGTTGGCTAAGTCCCTTTCACTAATTCGTACCAATTCATGGGCTCTTATATGTAAGTCATAAATTTNATTTGCCAGCATAGGAAAATTAATACAATGAAACATCTTATCTTTTCTCAGTATCTAAAGTAATAATAATTGGCTAATTAAAAATTAACACAATAAGTTAAGTAATAAATCTTAAATGGCAATCAATTGTGATTCGTACAAAAAAAATTTTGCAAACTGGTCTTTAAAAACTTAGCTCTCATAATTCATGAACAACAACAATAATACATTAATTTAAACTCTAATGTCTGTGGGAAGTTATGTTGATTTTGTACAGCAGTGTAAATTCAGTTAAATGTCACTTTATTTTGTGGAACATGTTATGTTTACTTTGTAATGGATAAAATAATGCCATTTCACAAATGACAGATGAAAGTTTCAGCTGGGACCTCTATGTTGACTAGAGAAAGAAATACTGTTCAAACTTTGAAATGGGAACCTCAGTTTTTATTTGTATTTTGTTACAATAATCTTTTTTTCTTANTCTTGGACAATCAGGTGGGTTCAGCAGGGATTCATGTGTTTAAAAGTGCTTTGCATTAAACTCACAGAAACTCCAGTGAATCAAAATATTTGCACAAGAGGCCAGGTAACGGGGCACTTGATCATTATGCACTCAGCAAGCTTATGCTGCTTAATATGGTGTTACTTCTTGTCTTTCCTTGTTTGTTTTTTTTCCACTGAGAAAGTATAAATGTTTATAAACTCATGAGGCTTCATGTCTGTGTCTTCGGAAATGAAGTACAGAGTATTTATTTACACATAATAATTAGATACATAAATACACATATATATGTATGTGTTTAAACAGCACATAACATTAAGTTTTATATACAGAAGACAAATGCAGAGAATATCCAACTGAATAGCCTGTCCCTCTACACTTGTGTCACGAATATTAAAATGTTGCAAGAGAAATATTACAACAATAATATGGATGCTTCTTGGATGAACGTATTTCCAATTCCTTCTTTGAACCCTGAATAAGTATTTTAATTAGCCTGACCAACTGTGGAGAATTATTTTTGAGGATAAAAATGTCACAACTTTAAAAAGGAAATATTTCTGTACAAATGGATGCCTCCTAACAAAAGACAAGAATCTACTCAGAAGAATCCCAAGACACTAAGTCACAAATTTGTCACTAGAAATCAGGTATCTGATGATACTTTCACAAGCTCTCTAGCACAGAAGCACAGGATATCCATTTCCAATTTCAACTGTTTTAATTTGCTGACAGTGTTATTGAGGAAATAAAACCAGAAATTCTTCAACACTAATAAAAAGCAGAAGGTTTGGAACTTGTGGTTCTGCTATATAGTGAAAACTTGTGAAAGTGATTAGCTTTGTCTGCTGATTCCTTCTAATGATAAATACAAACACACCGAAGAATTAGACATACAAAAAAAAAAAAAATCTGAATTTTCCTGAGTAGTGTCTTAAACCTATTACTTGTGCTGGGAATCATATCTACTGGTCTTGTCAGCAGGAGATGGAATCTGAGCTGTTTGAGAGCAGCAAGGCAGATTATCAGGGAAGATAGGAATTCTAATCTTCTATTTAGACTAGAGATGAACAGTACGAACACAGCTGTCTATTCTGTTGTGTCAATCAGCAGTTCTCAGTACAGATGACTGCAAAGTAATATAAGTACAGTAAAGATCTAATAAGATCATTAAGATCATAAAATCATAAGATCAGAGCACCATGATCATTAGAATACATCTTCAGAGAAATCCTAGGAAATTAGTGGGTTTCTCCTACATTGGACATCTGTGCAAGAGCAGGCATGAGTCAATTGCACTGGCTGTTTATATTTTGTGACTAATAAATGAACGTTTATGAAGTTATGTAGATTTCAAAGCTACATGCATTCTGGCTGTTTTTTCCTTCTTTTCTTTTTGTTTTTGTCATCTAAATCTCTTCAATTCCATAGCATTTTCCAGTGTTGACACGATGATTACCTGAAGAATAATTCCTCTTCTGGGACATACTCCTGTTCCAAGAACACCATCTTGCTCTGATTTCTCAGTGTGTTTGTATTTACCATTTCTGAAACAGTAGGTAGAAGAAATTGTCTGCAAATATTTTTGTTTGGTTTCCTACGACCATTCTCATCCCTTTTTTATTTCATAAGGGTGCAGTATTTCTCACCTACTGGTAGGCTTTCCTGCTCATTTACCTACATGGTGAGTAGAAAAAGAGGTCTTCATATCAGTGAATGCTGCTGAAATTTAGTCTTAAATATAAGCTAATTGTACTTACAATTAGTGAGTTAGTAGCCTGATGTCAGTTCATAATCAATGAACAGCCGTATGTCCAGCAGTACCTCACCTATCTGGAGAACTTTCTGAGGTTGTGATGACCCTTTTTAAAGACATTACTTCTTTTCTTTTTTTTACTTAGTCTAAACAGAACATGTGATGACTGATTTTTTTTTTGTGCAAAGTGTAAATGCTACATACGGTAAAGTAAGTGCTATATACAGTTATCCAAGTCTAAATAAATATAAGGGCTTAAACAGTAGCCAAACAAAAGAAATTAATGGTACTGCAAGCAGGGAACATGAAAAACATAAGAAAACATAAGTTAGCATAATAGATGAGATGTTCATTTTCAAAGACTTTTCTTTGTTCCTTTGCTAAAAAATGTTGTCATACTCATATAAACATAAAACATAAACAGCATTTCCGTTCAACATGAAAAATTAAATATACTGTTATATAGTAGTATATCTCTCTGTCTCTTCAGTGTCTTTTCAGGAGGTCTTCTGGGGGTCCAGTTGTTAAAAAATTATGGATTTAGTTTCAGTTATTGAACTACTGCTAAATCAAAGGCATTCCATCTATTCTGTGACGATACTGGCACCCTATGTATGACATTCCTCTTATTGCATATTGATGACTATAATAAAGTAAATTCCAAAATGGGAGTTTGCAACTATCAAAAGAGGAAGCTAATGACAATGCAGACAAAGGAATTCTACTTTTATTTTGTTTGTTTTCCTTGCATGATGCTAAAGCTGACTTTGCCCCATTTCTTATTTCTGTTGTTGCTTTGTAGGGCTGTTTACTTTGTTTGTGTGTGGCATGTTAGTGAAAGTAATAGCAATTACAACAACTTTTGAAAGATAATACATACTGGGAGACAAGATGAGTGATGTATATAATCTTACTAATTAAAATTAATAGCAAAGAGGAGAATGACCTCCTGTGACAGCTAACAAACTGGATTTTTGTGGAACTTGTCATTAATAAGGAAGAAGAAAGTACTCACTCCTTCAGAAAGCAAAATGAATATTTGTCTTCTGTTTAATGACTTGTTTGTAAGACTGAAATATGGGAAAGCCTCCTTGGTAGCAGAGCTGATAGAAAGGTTACCAAGGATGCTTAACAGTTAAAGGAAAGACTGAGTTAGACTACCCATCCTCCGTTGTCAGTAGAGGGAAAAAAGATACCTAGGCAGGTCCATAGTTTAGAATAGTGTCCTCTGGGTTCTTCAATGACTTATTTCTTTTGATTACAAAGGGAGCTGACAAGCCATATTTATAAATTTATTTGGTTCATTTGCTCAAGATTCCTTAGCAGTGTCAGCACTGTTAAAAATTCTCCTTCCTGTACTTGCCCACAATTATGGGTCATATCACATACTCTGATAGATTCTCTACAGAAAGGACTAGTGACATCTGCATGGAGTAGCATTTAGTCCAGGTTTCCTCTGAGCCCTGCAAGAAATTTTGGTAGGTGTGTTATTTTCTGTTTTTGTTTAAAGTTCCAAGCCCCCGAACTAATATGCCATGTGATGTTTGGCAGCATACAAGTTATATTACAACATTCTGTTACACTGAATGACTTACAAAAGTGTTTGAAGCATTTCTAAGTGGTGTTTGAGGGTACAATTCCTAGGAAAATGTTAAAGAAAAATATTTCAGAGTAAAGGGAGGCAAGTCTGATGGAGCCATTTACAAGTGACTCTAAAATTTGGTCTCTGTAACAAAGTTTTTCTCACTTCTCTTTCTTATTGGAAGAGAAATAAATTTATCCATTTAATTAAAACAAAAACCAAATGAGATCAAGAGAAACAAAAAATCAAATGAAAATCAGAAGACTAGAAAATAAAAGCAAACAAGAGAGATACATTTTCTGATATTGCAAACCAAATCACAGAAGTTATGTGTCTGCCTCCACTAACTGTATGGGAAAATATTAGGCAATAAAAATCTTCCATCATTTGGCATCCAGACTGACAGTTCCTCTCGTGAGGACAAGGAGAATAATCCTGTATATGCATATGCATACACATATACACACATACACACACATATGTATATACTTTCTTTTTAAAAACTAAATTATTATCACATATCCACAGAAAATGAGAACCCTGTATTTTTTATTTGACTTTTACTGACTTTTGTTTCATCTATGTAAAGTGGATGGTTTCACCAAAGCCAAAAATACACTGTATCTTAGGATAGATTCCTATTGTGTCCCCACCACTGGGCATATCTACATGGGTTTGGAATTATACTTTTTGATATAATCAGGACGTTTGCAAGATAAACAGCAAAATGCAAAGGGATTTTAGCACCTTCAGTATAAGGCAAGGCCAGGACATATGGAGATTGAATAGTTGTCAGAGAAGCAGCTGGAATGAAGGCAGCTGAATTCCAGTTTCAGTGAAATTTATTTGGACTTATCAAACAAGACACTTGGAAGACAGTAAGAGGTGTAACATCTGATAGAAAGCTAACAAAGAGAAAATTTTTTGATCACTGAAAATATGCTAGCTTGGCAAAACATTTTTATTTCACAGTAATATTTGTTTGCCTACATATTTAAAGAGAATCTAGATATTTGGTTTAGGAAACCTGATCTCATGTTGCTAATTCACCTACCCAGAAAACTGTAAAAGAGGTCTTTCTACCAGTAACTTCAGGCTGAAACCAACCTTTGTCTATTTTCAAGTCCACGCAGACAGTGTGAAAGTCTGAATTCTGACTAACCTTGTCAACAACTTAATGCCCCTCGTTTCAGAAGATGGTCTAAAATGCCTATTGTAGCTCCCTTGTAAGAAATAGAGAGCATTCCTGTTGCTGATAGACTTTTTCCTATTTCCAGGCACTTCTCATTGTTCACTGTGAGACAAAAGGAGTTCTCAAAAGCTTTCTGAAAGAGAAGTAGTACATTTCCTTTTTTTTTCCCCCAAAAGAACATCACTGAACTTTTTTATCAACAGGCTATTTTATAAACTGTGGTTCTTTTTACTAGTGTACAAGCAAGAGCCTGAACATTTTTTAATTCCTTGAGAGACTGGGTTTTTGTAGATTGACCAGGATGATGCTTTTTTCTGTGCAAATAACTAAGGAAATAGTCACTAGCCATGGAGTTTTTGATGACCAAATGTGAAAATTGAAAGTAACACCAAAGCAGTAGAGAATTTGCCATAGAATTGCTAATGTTATACCATGTAATACTATCAGTGTCTATAGACATATGACTGTTACATTCCATGAACATATGACTATGAGAAAAATTCAGAGTATCTTTCTCTTCTTGCTTCTCTTTGGACCAATTCTTTTAAGTGACAAGTCTTCACTGAACTTTGATACCTTTTATCAGGCCATGTTCTATTAATTGGAAATATCTTCTGACTTCTAATATGTACAGAATTATTTTCTCTAGTAGTATTCCATTTAATGGGGTTCATTTCAGACCTAATAAAAAGTTTTCAAATCAATTGAATTGTAATTTAACTTAATCATAAGGATGGAAATAATTCCTTGACATTATAGCAATATTTATGAGGAAACTAATTGTGCACATCCCACTAGAAGTCATGTTCACCTACATAAACAAACCAGAATGTATTTTGGGTTGTCTATATAAGTATCAATTTAGCAAAGATATAAGAATAACTATGATGTCAGAAAAACCTTGAATTTTAGCACTATTTTTTTTAGTATTAATTCCTTGGTAGGTTTGAATCAAGTTTCTCTTATTCTGCCCCAGATGTGTCCTACTTTCTTCACTCATTTAATACAGAAAAAAAAAATCATTACATTACAGGTTGTTTTGAGAATTCATTAATTATGCTCAGTTCCTCAGTGCTCTTCAAATGCACATTTCTGGACTGCATCTTCTGCTTGAGCTTGTGTGGTGTGAGGCAGTGGTAAAAGGAAGTGTGGTAAATAGATAATTTGCCTGAAAGGCAAGCCTCTGATCAGAACTACTATCAAAACTAATGTAGACACAATGTTTGGATTAGATTTCAGTTCCAGTAAATTGTCATAGAAGCTGTCTGGATTTGAGAGGCTGCTAGTAACAGGGAGTACTGCATAATTTTGGTGCCAAGCAGCAGCAAAATATATATGGGAAAGGTATATAATTATTTCACTGATACCTCTTTCTAAATATAAAAGTTAATTTACTTAAATTCACATTTCAGTAAAATAAATACCTTTACACTTTCTTTCACAACAATATATTGACTTTTCTTTTTCAATCTAGGACATAATGTGAGATGCTCAGTGTAACAGTAAGGTAGATTTAGAAACAAAAACCCACTACAAAGGAAGCAAATATTGAATAGAAAGAATGGCCTGAAAATTTATCCCTCTGAGAGAATGGCCTGAGACTTCATGATATCTTTGCTTCTATGACAACAGAATTTGTGGAATTGTTTTAAATTATTATTTGAATAACCATTTTCTGCTCTTGCTGTAAAACTCGACTGAAACTTAGGCAAGATTACAGCCTATGAAAATTTCAAATGATTCATGTTGAGATTTGCAGTATTAATTATTCAGAATCCATCTGTACTTGGGATGCTTTGGTTCCAAGACCCAAACAGCTCTATTATAGTCATTGTGCACACATCCTCCTCTAATAAAGAAACTGAGCCCAAATGAATCACAAGCCTGAAGAAGCTAGACTGCTATGTCTTTGCAAATTCTTTTTAGAGCAGCTAGGGGAGCATGAGTGCCAGGAACAAGGACTGAGAATAGGCAAAATATCTCTTCTAAATTGGTGATTGGCCCACAGGTGGTAAGGAGAACAAGAGAAAAATTACCTGTCTTCTTTTGCAGGATAAAGAACAAAGCTGAAGACACTGACAGAGGTGATGTGGGTTTTCCAAAAAGAGAAGCAGCAAACAGTATGATGATCCAGTGCAAGGTAATTAGTATGGGCCTAATATATAGAAGTTTTGCATCAATTCTCTTCCTCATTCTGTATATGTGGTATAAGAGACCTACGAATTTTGTCTTTTTAAATCTCCCCTACCATGACAAGTACTACATGGAAGAAAAAAGCCCAAAACAAAAACATTAAGCAAGTAAGCAAAAATTGTATTTAAAAACTGATATATGAAGGTATGGATTGCATTTGTATTTGTAATAGTTCAGACTGCATGATAATCTCAAATTTTGTTCTTCTGGGGTTCAGCCTAATAATGTTTTATTTTTAATAAGGAGATCTCTATATTTCTGTTTAAAAATTTTGTAATATCTTACTTCCTGCTCCATAGTCCTGGTATATGTACTTTTTGTCTTTGAATTTCTCTCTATCATGTGAATGTTCTACTTGTTTCTTTTCCTTTAAATCCTTCTCCTTTATTCTGTTTAGCCTTAGTATAATCTCTGCTCCTTTCCCAAACTGCTGAATCTGTGAGAAGATAAAACAGATAAGAGGAAAGGAGTCATCTGAGCAAGAAAAATCCAGGCAGCACTGGATCAGAGGCTGCTTCTCAGCACAAAAACTTTCATGTCAGTGCTTTTAGAGACATTCACAGTCCCCTGCACAACTCTCAGCATTCTGTGCCAGACCTTTGTCTCTTTTCCACCATATTCACCATATGAAACTTTTCAAAGGGAATGCACTTCTATTCAGTTTTCATGGCAACACTTTGGTAGTGAGGAGGGCTACAGTGTTGGATTATTTCAGAAGCTGCTAGAAGTTTCTCCTAGGTCCAAAGAAGCCAATGCCAATTGTTTCCACGAAGGAACTGCCACTGGTCAAGGCCAAGACCATCAGTGACAGTGGCAGCACCTCTTGGCATAACATGGTTAGGAAAGGGAAAAAGTTATTGTGCAGAAGCAAATTGCAGCTGGAGAGAGGAGTGAGAATATGTGAGAGAAACAGCCCTGCAGATGACCTGCATTCAGTGAAGAAGGAGGGGAAAGAGGCACTCCAGGCGCCAGAGCAGAGATTCCCCTTGCAGCCCATAGTAAAGACCGTGACATGGCTGGGTGTGCCCCTTCAGCCCGTGGAGGTGCCTAAACTAGAGCAAGTGGATGCATCCAAAGGAGGTTGTGACCCTGTGGGAAGTCCATGGCTTGCTCTTGGCAGAAGCTATGGACCCATGGAGCCCGGAGCCCACACCAGAGCAGGTTTGCTGGTAGGACTTGTGGTCCTGTGGGAGATCCATGCTGAAGCAGTATATTCCTGAAGGACTGCACTCCATGGAAAGGACCAATGCTGGAGCAGTTTGTGAAGAACTGCAATCTGTGGGAAGGATTTACACTGGAGAACTTCATGGAGGGCTATCTCCCATGGGAGGGATCCCATGCTAGAACAGGGGAAGAGTGTGAGGATCCTCCCCATGAGGAAGAAGGTGTGGCAGAGACAATGTGATGAACTGATAGCAACCTGCATTTCCTGGCCCTCTGTGTGCTGATGGTGAGGACATACAGAATTTGGGAGTAAAGTTAAGCCTGAGAAGAAGAGAGAGATGTGGAAGGTGTTTTTAAATTTGGTTTTATTTCTCAGTATTCTACACTGATTTGATTGGTAATATATTCAATTCATTTTCCCAGAGCTGAGACTGTTTTGCCCATGATGGCAATTGGTGAGTGATCTCTCCCTGTCCTTATCTTGTCCCACAAACCTTTAATTATATTTTCTCTCCACTGTTCAGTTGAAAAGGGGGAGGGATAGAGCAGCTTTGGTTGGCACCTGGCATCTAGCCAGGGTCAGTCCATCACATCACTTTAAACATTTCAAGACCATGGAATGATTTAGACAGCAGTTACTGTCAGAGCAATCTTATCACTTTTTCATGTGAAGAAAACCCAAATTCCACTCTTGCCTCTTTGAAATAATTTCTCTGCTCTGGTTAGAACTTATTCCTGATAAACTCTTTCATTGAGGGTCAGTTCTTGCCTATAGGAAGATTTCAGCTTATCCAATATGCAGGTCGTACTAGGGATTTCATCCCACTACATGTTAGAGCTTTCACCCCACTTTCACAGTTTTTTTCCAGATGTCAAACTCATTCTCTTTGATTAGGTCTTGCTGTGTTTGACATATAAGACTGCACAATAGGATTTATGCCATACTACAACATGTACAGGTCCTGAATAAGCTATAAGATTTGATTTTAAAAAAAAGTACAATTTTCAGGTGCCTATGTAGTAAACTCTTGCTTTATACTGCAATGAAGTAACTATTGACACGACCAGAAAGTTGCTTTTATACTCACTATCATCTTTCCTTCTCCTTTAGTTGCAAAAGAAAAGGAATACTATTTTCTAGCTCAGAGCAGCAGAGAATAATCAAGTAAAAAAGGAATTGGCTGGACAGTCACATCCAAAGAATTAACAGGCTTGAGAGGTTGGTCTGTGCAAACCTCATGACGTTTAATAAGGCCAAGTGCAGGGTCCTGCAAGTGGGTTGGCCCAATCCCAAGCACAGATTGGGCACTGTATGGATCTAAAGCAGCTCTGAGGACAAAGACTTGGAGGAGTTGGTTGATGAGAAGCTCAGTCTGACCCAGTAATGTGCACTGTCATCCCAGAAAACCAACCATACCCTGGGCTGCATCAAAAGAAGCATGGCCAGCAGACCTAGGGAGGTGATGCTCTCTCTTTACTTTACTCTAATGAGGACCTGCCTGGAGTACTGCATCCAGGTCTGAAATCTCCAACGTAAGAAGGATGTGTGCCTGTTAGGGCAAGTCCAGAGAAGAGCCAGGAAGATGATCAGAAGGCTGGAACACTACTTCTATGAAGGCAGACTCAGAGAGTTGGGGTTGTTCAGCCTGGAGAAGAGAAGGTTCTGGGGCACCGTAGTGAGGCCTTCCAGTACCTGAAGAGACCCTACAAGAAAGATAGAGAGAGACTATTCACAAGAGCATGTAGTGACAGGACAAGAAGAAGTGTCTTCAAACTGAGAGTAGGTTTAGACTAAATATTAGGAAGAAATTCTTTACTGTGAGGGTAGTGAGGCACTGGAACATATTGCCCAGAGAACTTGTGGCTGCCCCACCCCTGGAAGTGTTCAAGGGCATGTTGGATGGTGTAACATTCCAGTTTGGAAGTGTTATGCTTAATTTGAAATTTTACTTATATTTAGGGCTTCAAAAGATTTTGTTTAACTGACCTTTTGTAAAAGCCTTTAGTTCCTTATCACCTTCAAATTCACATCTGGAGAAAATGGTGTCACACTTTCTCTAAGAGAATTTCTTATAATTTAGTGAGAAAATAGGTGTTTTGGCAAAAGGGCTTACAGGAGTGACACGCAACAAGGAAAAGCATTACATATAGCACTAGCAAACACCAATCCCATACAATTTAGTGAAATACTATTCACTGGTTTTAAGTTACTCACAAGAGAAAGAAAAGAGTAAAGGAATAAAACAGATTACAAGAGTGAAGAAAGAAGAAAAGAGAGAAAGGGAAGACAAAAATAGTTACTACCAGGAGTCACATATGAACAGGTCTCAGGACAGAAGACTGAAGCCAAATAGAGGCCTTGAGCACCTGCTTATATGGTTCAGCTACTGTAGCCACCCCCTGCCTAGGTGGGACATGTGCCTCAATGCCCTCCTAGCTGAAGTGACGGGTTCAACAGCCAAACAGGGGCTCCAGGGGGTGTGGTGTGGGTGGGCTGCCAGTCAGGCCTTTCTTGGTCGAGCCGCCAACCAATGGCTCCTGGGCCATGTGCGCGCTGCGGACTCAGCCATGTTGGCTGCAGACCATGTGCCTGCAGGCCCAGGCCTGGCCCTTCCCACACACACACTCGCAGTGTGTTGGCTCTGACTCACATAAATTCAGTGAGATCAAATCCAGTACCTCACAGATGGGGCTCTGCATAAATCTGGTCTAGTGGAAGGTGTTCCTGCCCATGGCAGGGATGTTAGAACTAAATGTTCTTTAAGGACCCTTCCAACCCAAGGTAGTCTATGATTCAATGAAAGGGGACATCCCAGATCTGAGCCCCTTGCAAGCCACAAAACACCCAGGATAGTAAATCAGGTTGGCATATGTGTCCCCTCTGTACCCACAGGAGTAGAGTGGGCCCACAACTGTACTTTCTCATGGTGCAGGTGTGTTGTAGATTCTGCTGACTCTGATACTTTCTCAGACATGGTTTTCTCCTTCTGACTGGTCTCAAGGGCAGTAAAAATATCTGAGGTTGCAGATCTGTATATGGGGAAAATGAGAAAAAGAAGATAGGTAGATACTTATCTTCTGCCTTCCCAAGTTCACTTAATAATCTGTTGCAATCTACCATATCTGTTTTTTCTTGTTACAATAATTCTTGGCTAAACAACAATGCCTTTTGAAATTTCATGCAATTTTTCTTTTTTCTGGTACACCGACGTTATTATGGTTTCCTTCTAGGTTCTCAGCAATTTTTGTATACATTTTTAATACTGTCAGGATTTCAACTAAAACTTTGTGACAGATTTCTGTAAAAAGTTAGTATTTTAGAGGTAATTATTTCTCGCATTGCTAATGTTTGTTCATATTTTGTTAATATTTTAGACAGTGTGTCTTTATTGAATGAAACTTTTGTTGTTGTAGAAATTCCTAAAGAAGGATGGAACCATGATAAGTCAGGATAAATGCATGAAATTGACTCCAAGACACTCTCTTGCTCTGCTCTCTTATTTCCTGCCTGACAGATGTCTGTTGTCTATGCTTATTTGTGTGTTTGTTTGCTTTAGAAGTAGGAGTTGTTAATCTGCAATCTGAAAGTCTACCCTACCACCTGAACCTATTGCTTTATCATTATTTATGGTTCTTTTTCTGAGAATGAAGTAATTTATTTGATATATCATTTGGCAAATCATTACCATTTTAGAGTTTTCAGTTTATAGGTTAAAATCAAACTGTGAATAGCATAGTATGTCATATCTCTTGCAGGATCTCTATTATCCTCAGTGGCTTGATGCATTAGGCAATGGATGAGTGGTTATTTTTTGATTTTTTCCTGATGTAGCTGAAAACATCTTTTTGGTTTGTTCTATTTTTGGACTTTTTTTCTCCCTCAATATAAAATAAATTTGTTATATTTCAACAAACAAAAACAAAAGTGAAAAAGTCAAGGTCATGAACAGAGAAAATAAAGATTAAGAATTCCAACATGCAGAAGTCCTTTTGACCTGTCAAGGGTTACTCAGTATCCTGAAGTATCCTGAAGTCTGTAGAGATTGTTTCGTTCACTACATCATGATCTAGAGGATTCCTGGTTATACCCATTGCTTTTGGTCCACTTGAAACCATTTCTCTTTATAAGTACCCCACTGGTCCCATAGTTATGTCTGTGCATCTTTGCAACGTTTTCATTATTAAATTCTCTACAATACATGATCTATTATTAAATAAGCACTACTTTACTGATGCCAAAGCAACCCCATAGGCACAGAAACTTATTAGTTGTTGTGCTTGTAAAAGGTGACAGATGGGAAAGACAGCTACAAGGACAGTGCTGGACCTTACTAACCCACCAGAGATTGAATCCATCAATCAGAAAAAACACAGTAAAGAGTGTAAAGAAGGAAGAGAGAAGAGATGTCTCGAGGCCTTTCTTATTAGGCTTTTTTTATTATCTCTCATGCTTTTATTTCCATGCAAAGGGAGGAGGGGACACATTGTTCTTGTGCTTCTCATGGCAACATCATGTTCATTCGTAATTTAAACTGTTTCAGAATTGATTGATAATTCTAGCAGCAAAGAAGCTAATCTTTTCCAGCAATTCAAGTCTCAGGTAATATTCCAATCCTAATCACTCAATGCATCTGTTCAGGTAACTCCTAGTCCTTGTTTCAGTGGGATTTGGCAACCCTGCTAGCACTTGAAATCTTGGAGAGATTATTAAATCTAATAAATCTTAGATTGTTAATTAATAAATTAATTAATAAGGGTCCCTCCCTTAAATCTAATAAATTAAAATAGAAATGTATAAATAATAGTTGATATAAACATGAAATACATCTAAATTACAAAAGAATTCATAAGTAATCAATAAATCATACATAGTGTCATAACAATGAATTATTATTCAGTCCCCTTTGTTCTCGTGCTTTCTCTGAGTAGGTGCACTGGAAAAGTGCAGAAATAATTTCATTTAAAGATTAAGTTCATTAAACATTTAATTATTCAACTACAACAAGCTTTTTATTTTCCTTCAGCAATTAAATAGAGAATTTACAGTTATTTGTTTCACTAAATGGAAATAAAGATGCTACTCTTTCTTAAGAAGTAAATGACACCCTCAGTTTCTGTTAATTTTGATAAACTTTTAAAATGGTTGGAGGAGGGTTTGTAGCCCTACAATGGAAAAACTTCAATATAGGGTTTTGCTATTTATTTTCCCTTCCACTTCTTTGGATTTGTAAATTCAATCAGTGAGCATTCAGATACCTTTGCTGCATGTGATTTGTATGAAATTCACCACATTGCATCATTTTTTGTTGCAATTTTGTTGCAATCTTTGAAGTGCCAGAATTATTTCAAATTACACTGTCCCAAAGCTGTGGAAGTTCCTCGTCTTCCTTTTGGAGTAAAAAATAGTTTTGGGATTAAAGAATCAATTGACAACTTCAATTTTAGGTCCTATACTGAAGGATATCATACAGAAGATTCATAGAAAGCACTAGAAAATGAAACAAACTCCATGATAATGCCATCACAATTCCTCATATTGTTGTTATCTATCATACAAAAATATAGACTTCAGAGAAATTATTGCCTAAGTACCACAACAATTCAATGATACAATTAGGTGTTTAGTCCCGAGTCATCCAGTACTCTTGCTCCCACCTTCTGATCATACCACACACAATGGAGTTTATAGTTTCTAATTTATGATGTCTGATATTACTGCATAGTCTTTGGTCAGTTTGGGTCATATATATTGTAGTAGTTTGACCCTGGCTGGGTGCTAAGGACCCACTAAAGCCACTCTCTCACTTCCCCTCTACAAATGGACAGGGGAGAGAAAAAAAAGAGGGTAAGGACCATAAGAAAACCCTAGACCAATCACAGACTCCAAGTGGAGATATTTAGAATTTATTATTAACAAGATCAGAGCTTAAGAATGACAAGTATGATAAATCTTAAAGACACTTTCTCCCCCCCTGCCCCCTGTTTCTAAGATCTACCTCCTCCCTCCCAGGGAGATGGGAGTGAGGGTTGCAGTCAGATGTTGTTTCCACCGTGTCTCAGAGAGATCTGAGTCCTTCCCCTTCTTCCTGGGGGGTCCCTCCCACGGGAGACGGTTCTCCACAAACTGTTCCAGCATGAGTCCATCCCATGGGCAACAGTTCTTCAGACACTGCTGCCATGTGGGTCACCTTTCCACAGGGTGCAGTCCTTCAGGCACAGGCTGTTCCAGCGTGGGTCCCTCACAGGCCACAAGTCCTACCAGGAAATCCTGCTCTATTGTGGGCTCCTCTCCCCACAGGCTACAGGCCTCTGCCAGGCTCCTGCTCCAACATGGGCCTCCCATGGGGTCACAGCCTCCCTTCAACATCTACCTGCTCTGGCGTGGGCTCCTCCACGGGCTACAGGTGGATCTCTGCACCCCTGTGCTCCTCCATGGGCTGCAGGACCACAGCTGCTTCATCCATGGTCTTCACTACGGGCTGCAGGGGCTCAGCTCCGGTGCCTGGAGCACCTCCTGCCCCTCCTTCTCCACTGACCNCCTCCTTCTCCACTGACCATGGTGTCTGCATTGTTGTTGTTCACAACTTCTCACTCTGCCCTTCTCTAGTGGCCATCTTCTGTCTCCTACTTTTTTTCCCCCTTCTTAAATATGTTATCACAGAGGCGTTACTATCACTTCTGACTGGCCTGGCCTTGGCCAGCATCGAGTCCAGCCTGCAGCTGGCTGGCATTGGCTCTGCTGGAAATGGGAAAAGCTTCCAGCAGCTTCTCAAAGAAGCCTCCCCCATAGGCCCCCTGCTACCAAAAACCTGGCCACAGAAACACATGCATACACAGAGAAATTAATATTTAAACAAGTCACCTATATTACAATTTAAAGTACATATGAGAGAACTGATCAGAGAATAAAGATCGGTAAGAGCAAGTTACATACTTTGATTCTGAGCATTTGGAGCTGGGAATTAGAAGACTGCCCTAAATGTTCATTAACCTCATTGTGCTAAGACCCTTTGGAAGACATGCAATGTGTTGTCTTCAAGTATGTATAATTTTTTGATTCAGCTTCTAGGAATATTCCTTAAATTATGATGAATATTATTAGTTTGAGCCTTTGATACCCAGATTTTCTTTTATATAATATAGGAATTAGTATTCCAAATCTGATTTAAATCTTTGGAAGTTACAACACTATTCTCAGAAGAGAAAAGGACTCTTATCACAATCCTATGCCCATTGAATTTTTTAGATATCATAGACTGCACTTGCTTAGTGAGACACATGTATCCTAACTCTGCTCTTATACACAGGGGCTGTCCTAACATTCCTGGTTTCCTGGAGTCTCCACTTCTCATTCTAGTTCTAATAACAATAAAATTAGAAAGCATTATTCCTTTTCTCTCCTTTTAGAATAGAATCATAGAATTGCTTTGTAGTGGTTTGACCCTGGCTAAATGCCAAGGACTCACACACACACAGCCATACTCTTCCACTCCCCTCCCTGCAAACAGACAGAGGAGAGGAAAAACTAAAGGGTTTTCACAAGTTTTGTGATGAGGACCAGAAGAAACTCCTTATTAATTATTTCACAGGCAAAACAGGCTCCAACTTGAAATATAAAGGATTTATTATTATCAAAATCAGAGCTTAAGAGTGAGAGGTTCGATAGATCTTATAGACACCTTCCCCCCCTACCCCTCTCTCTTCCTTCTTCCTCTATCTGCCCTGGAAGACAGGACTGGGAGGGCTTATGGTCAGATGTTGTTTCTGTTGCTGCTCAGAGAGAGGAATCCTACCTCTGCTTCCTTGTGGGGTCCCCTCCATGAAAAACAGTCTTTCACAAAACTGCTTTGTGAGTCCATCCCATGGACAACAGCTCTTCAGGTGCTGCTGCCACGTAGGTCACCTCTCCATACGCTGCAGTCCTTCAGGCACTGGCAGCTCCAGCATGGGTTTCCACGGGCCTACCAGGAAATCCTGCTCCAGCATGGGTCTCCTCTTCCCATGGGCTGCAGGACTCTGTCAGGCCCCTGCTCCAAACATGGACATCCCATGGGTTCACATCCTCCTTCCAGCATCCATCTGCTCCAGCATGGGGTCCTCCAGTCCTCCACAGGCTGCAGATGAATCCCTGCTCCCTGTGGTCCCCAATGGGCTGCAGAGGAGACAACCTGCTTCACCATGGGTGCACCATGGGTTGCAGGGGCCCCATTCCAGTGCTTAAGGCGTTTCCTCCCCCTCTTTTTCCACTGACCTTGGTGTTAATCACAACTTCTCACTCTGCTCTTCTCTAAGTGGCCATGTTCATCTGCCCTTACCTTTTTTTCCTCCTTCTTAAATATATTACCACAGAGGCGTTACTATAACTCCTTGGCCAGTGACGGGTCCAGCCTTGAGCTGACTGACATTGGCTCTGCTGGAAACAGAGAAACTTCCATCAGCTTCTCAAAAAAGCCTCCCCCATAGGCACCCACACTAACAAAAAACATGGCCACTAAAAACCACCACATGCTTATGTTGGAAAAGACCTCTTAGATTCAATCCAGCCATTAGCCCAGCACCATGGTCACAGCCAAACCATGTCCTTAAGTGTCACATCCACATATTTTTTGAATATTTCCCAAGATATATTTCCTTGGGCAGCCTGTTCCTATGCCTGACCACCCTTCCAGTGGAGAAATTTTTCTTCATATTCAATACAAACCTCCTCTGGTGGAAATTGAGGGGATTTCCCTTGTCCAGTCACTTGTTACCTAGAAGACATTGATCCTCATCTCACTACAACCACCTTTCAGGCAGTTGTAGAGAGCAATAAGGTCAAAGTCTATTTTTCTCCAGGCTGAAAAGCATCATCTTTCTCAATCCCTTCTCATAAGACTTGTGGTCTAGTCATTTCAGTTTACTCCCTGTGGAAATAAAGCTTTTCCAAAAATACATATTTTTGTTGTCACCACCACCTTTTTAATCTTTCACCAAATTAAAACCAAATTTGAATGCAGGATAGACATCTCAAAAATACTAAATTTCTACAGGCCTGGTGATAGTTGACTGTGTGCTTAGGGGACACATTCTGCTAGTACTCCTTTTCAGAGAAAATCAAAGACCTCTGATCTAGTTTTGTTCAATTTATGTCAATCAATTATCACAAATAATTCATACCAGCATCAGCAGTTACGACAGGTCAGACCAAGACTCATGTCTGAACCTCGGATCATGGAAGAGGGACTAGAAACACAACATGAGAATGGAGAAGAGCAGCTGGAGTCCAAGAAGAGGAAAATAAACCCCTGTTAAAGAGCTGCTGAGGACGTAGGAATGACATGGCACACTGTGAAGGGCATAGGGATAAAAGGAATCTGAGATTGTTGTAATGACCACTCTAAGAGATACCTTGCAATAAGGTATCTCTTACTGTAAGAGATATTGTGACCCCCAAGTAGTAGTACAGTCACAGTGAGTATAGGGAGAGAGAATGCAATTCTATATAGGCTGAACTAGGAATCATTAATGTGACTTTTGACAGTATAACTGATTTAATTCCTTATTAAGAGAAAGGAGAAGGAGGATAAGGATGGATAAGGAAGTGGCAGTGTTCTAGGATGGATACTTTATTTTTCTAATTCATTTTCAGGAGGCTCAAGCCATATCAAGTTATGTCCCTCATTCATTGTTAAGCACATCTTTGTGATTCTTAACAGGCAAAGAAGTAGAATTGCCTTTGATAAAGACAATTTCTATTTTGTTTTGTAGGGAATTTTTTGGTTTTTCTAGTTATTCCTTGCACTTCTTTTTATCTCTTTTTCTTATGAAAGAGTTATAATGGACTGCTTTCTGTCCAAAAAGCAGTAATTCATGGTCCTAGGACCTTAGCTCTCCCACTTTCTATTGAATATAATAACTCTCAGATTACCTCCCTCAATCAAATATATTCAATGATATTTATATTCTGGGCTAGAGTAGGGCAGGCATGAATCAGAAATTAATGTTTTGTACTTTAATCAACGTTCTGTTATTATGAACTTAGATTGAAATTAAAAAAAACTGCTCAATTTTATGCAAAATTTTACTTTGTTGAATAGTCTGCACACCTTTGAAATGGTTTACAAGTTTCACAACATTTCAAGGCATACCTGACTATTGAACAGCACCTATCATGAACAGTACAAAGTGTTTATTCTGTGGATTACATTGAGGTGTTTAGTGGATCTAGAGGAATATTCATTTACTATTTTGTGCCCTGCCCAACAGGCAAATCACAGAAAGCTTTTTAGTTAGAAGTGGGTGTGTTTGTAGGAGCTTAAGTCTGGCAAACAGCTCACTGCAGCTCCAGTTTAATCAGCTCATTCTTTGGCATTTACTTGCTGCTGTCTTGCCTGAAGGGCAAACACTATCTTAATGAAGCACACAAGGACAAATGACTTTTCCAGGCTGTGATTAATTTTCACAAGCTGACTTTAATCACTGGTTAATTAATAGAAGATTTGTTGATTTACAAAAAAAAGCACAGTCATTATAAGCAATATTATATCGATTTGTTTTTCAAGAATTTAATGCAGTAACAAGCTTTTATTTAGAAACTAACTTAATGTGTTGTAATTCCATAGTAGAAAGAATGACTGTGTAATAAAAGAATACAGAAGCTGTATATCTAGGTGTGTTTGCCTGCTTGACTGATCTTCTTAGAAGCAGAAACAGATATCAATACAACTCTAGCTCAACTCTACCTGTCACCCCCTCACCCACTTGAAAATCAGAATTATGCTTTTTGCACTATTCATATAAATATTTTAATTATAAATGGTTAGTAGCAGTATATGACCTATACAACAAATATGGCAAAGATCACACAGAATTCAACATACAAACCAAAAAAATTTTCCCTGACACGGTAGGGAAATAGACAGTGCTTTTGTATTATTATACCAGTGGCTGAAAATCAATTGAGACCAAATTTTGCAAACTGCATTTAACAGCATAAGTTCCACTATTTATTTCTGCATATTATGGCAAAAATCATTATGTAGATTCTGTAAAATACATGGTAATTTGTTAGAGCTGCTTGAAAAGGCACCCCACCGTGATGTAACAGGTGAAGCCATAACTATAATCTGTGACTAGAGCCTAAAAGCAAGCAAATTTAGACTGAAACCAAATTACAAACTTTTAAGAGTTATGGTATCATCAGAGGAGATTGAGTGATCTATCAGTTTCTTTAATGGAAAAATAGTTACCAGTCTGGAAGATTTAAAAACACAGTTTGGGAACTAGTATGTAGACAATGTGGGGAATGTATCAGCAACATGGTCTACAACAAACAGATCAGAATAAAGGAATTTTTTGTCTTTTCTGGACATGGAGTCTATTGATGTTGGTGCACATTAAAGTTGCCTGACAGGTGACACCAGATTCTTTTGGCAGATTCCAGTATTAATCAAATGAGAATTGCTTATAATACAGATATATTTTACGATAGTTTATGATATACTAGACTACTCTACTAGACCTTCTCTCTAGTCATCATTTTATGTTCATCCTTTCTTTTTCACACAGTAAAAAGTCAAACTGACATTGATGGAAGTCATGCAGTTCGTATAGCAATGTAAGTGGAATTTTTTCTCAAAATAGTATTTTACTTTTTCCCCTTATGAACAAATATTCCCCTTCCACTTATGCAGGTGAGGGAATTGCATGATTACATTATTTTTGCCTATACAGCTGCTCATGGTTTGGTTTTGGTTTTTTTTTGTTGTTGTTGTAACATATTGCAGAGAAACATGTATAATTAACTAATATTTGGTCTACACAAAGTCCTATATATTTAATGATGCCATAAAATATATATTATATAAGCTGACATATTCAAGAAAAATGATTATGTAGATTCGATGTCTGCATATGGAACTCTGGGACGAGTTTGACTTTAGCTTTTGACTTTTCAGTCAAAGGGGATAATGCTCTCTTAGAAGCATTATACCTGGGATTCTTCTCCACAACAACACTTTTCTACCAATGGCAGCAGCAGGAGGCTGAAAATGCAGTATAACACATACTCTGTGATAGTGAATTTGAATAGCCTTTGTTGAGAGGGAGCATTACCCTTCCACTGGGCACTATACACAACACCATTACATAATTAAGCATCAATTAAAATGCTATTAAAAGAAAATGTTATCCTGTTGTCTTTTCAATGATGTTATCTTGGCACTTCATCTGCTTAATGTCCTCAGTTAGCATACTAGACCCAGTGCCATTAAGGTTAATGTGGAACATGTTTATAATGTACCTTAGTGTGTCATAACATATGTCAAACATGAATCCTGATCATAACGGTGATGATGGACTCACAAAGGAATATACAAAGAATAAGAAAAATATGTGAACTGACTTCTATCTGAAAGAGTGGAGTTTGAAAGATTGACATTCAGTTAGGTGTTTGATGCTTTCAAACATCATCTAAGAACAAGGTAAACAAAACTGAAATTGGAGTGGAGCTTGAAAAAGTCTGTATGGAAATATGAAAACAGATAAATATATTCAGAGCCTAACTTTGTTCTAGAGTCCTCAAACACACCTCTAAATGCCAATGGCTAACATTTTGATACAGTCCTCCCAGGATAATTCACTGGAAAGACATTTTTCATCACAACGAAATCCAGCAGGTGAATTTTAAAATGTGCAATACACAATCTAGCTAATGATAATTGCTGGGAAGCCTACATTTTCAGGATGATCTCAAAAGTATTCAGTGCCTACTAATTTAACAGCTTGATTCAAATACTGTTGGAATAATTAGTTAAGACCACTGTCAACAAAATTCACTTTTCTTTTTTCAAGACCACCTACAACTAAGATAAAAAAACTGAAATAAAAAGACACACATAAGTTTAAAGTCACTGTCACTTCTTCTATTTATGTGCATGACATATTGAAAAACAACTTGCTGTCTTACAGCAAGTCAAAAATAAATTTTTACACATTTCTCCAACAGCTATCATCAATCAAAACATAGATTTGCAGTCAAAAGATTAAGCTCTTGAAACATTTGAATTTTTTCTATTGTATTAACATCTTTCAGTAAAAAAATGAATATCTCAGCATACTCTAGTGAAAAACAATGTGGAAAACATGATTCAAACTTCTAACTAAAGTAATGCTCAACTATCATAACTAGTAAAAATTTTTAACTAGTTAAGATCTAAATTCACATATTTATTTATTTTTTTAATTCCTTATGTTACAAAATGAGACTCCATGCTGATAGAGAGTTCATGGTGAAAATAATATCCAGTAGATACATTTACCTGTAAACAGGAGTGTCAGATTTATTTTCAGTATAACATCATCTAAGCAAGTCTGCCAAGATTTTTTTTTCAGAGAGTTTATTCCTTTCCAGATATCTTACTTTCAGGGATAAGACTCTTCTTTACCAAGATTAGAAATTGAAAATACAATCTAACTGTTCAATCAGTGAATATATGAGTTGATTTACCTCACACTGAAACAGACATGAATGCCTTGTTGAAGTTTCCTCATGTTGCCATTTAGGGAGACAAGATGGATGACTAAGGCAAATTTGATGTCTCACTTCCACATGAAAAAGTCAGACAAATCCTATCCCTAGTGTTCTCAATAAGGTGAACTTTCACCTAAGAAACAGGTTATTTTAGAATCTGAAATCTTCTACATCCTTGTTAAAATGAATGTCTTCTAACCAGTTAGAGATTTTGAATATTTTTACCAAAGAGAAATATGACTTCAACAGGAATATATTTTCAACCTTCATAACAGAAATAGCCCCTGGATATGTATTAAAGGCAGTGGTATTTTGTTTTGATAAAATCATCCCACAATTACTTTTCCGAACAGAAAATCTGAGATTAAGTACTACTATTCAAGGACTTTAGAGCTGTTAACATTGATGAAGATATGCTGTTCAGGCTTCATTGTAGCTCAACCAGTGATTCTTTGATTTCTACAGGAAAGTGTTATGATGCAATACATATGAGAACACTACAAAATAATATTTTAAACTGGAGTTAAGAAAACCCCTAAGAAACAACTGTAAATTATGGAAGACAGAATTCTCCACCTGGCACCTCACAGTTACAGTGATCAGGAACTGTCTTAAACCCTCTGGCAAGTGGAGGAGAAAGAAGAGTTCCCAAATGCTTTTGTAATTATCATTATCTTTTTTTAATACATAATCATCTGAGTTTGTGCCAGCAAACATTCATCACCCATCTGTGGCCATACACAGAAGTTATCATAGCCCAAAAGCTGGCATAATACACTACTGGCTGTGTGACAGCTGGATGGAAGGTAGACTGCAGAAAAATCTGTGATGAGAGGATGGAACCCGGGAGTTCAACCTGCAAATCTTCTCTAGGCTGTTCTGTAACTAGCCCTGGCAGATCAACGAATTTACTTGTAATGAACTAACTTTCCATCATAAGCCTAGCATTACGTTAAATAGTGACATCGAGGAATTCAAAGCTATGCCTTTTCAGATCATTAATGAATCACAAGTCTAAACATAATTTTATTATAAGCAACATATGACTACAATTTTCATATTAATCCTATATTGTATAACATACACTACCAATTTTATTTTTATAAAAAAAAGAAATTAAAACTGTGGTGAATTCTGAATCCTTGTTTTGCACAAACACATCAGCAATTTCAAAGAAACATTTAAACATAGCATTTCCCTGATTAAACTGATCTGGGGCGTGACATCCCTGCCCATAGCATCAGGGTTGAAACTAGATTATATAAAGTCCTTTCCAACCTAAACCATTCTATGATAGCGAGAAAATAGTCAGATCTTCTGATGAACCCACTCCACATACACACAAAGACAGCTTCACTGTCAAAAGGGAACATTCCAGAAATTACATCGTTGTAGATTTTGTGATTTCAATTAAAAAAATTGTTATTATATTTGACATTAATCATAACTAACTTTAACCTAAACTAATTTCGTCCTGGACTTCTTCCATTTATTAGAGCTACACATGTTCTTCCAAGGCAAGACAAAATAGCAAGTGAGTTTTAGGTGACCTGAATCACATTAGTGGTAGAACAACATTCCTCCAGCTGTCTGCAAAGAGAGACAGGGGAGCTGACCAGTATCTGAAAATGCTTCTTCTCCACTCTCCCTTCTCTGTGTATGTGGATCTGAGTAGGCACTGGTAAAGCCATGACAGCAAGAATGAACACACAAACACAATCACCTGCAGCACGCCTTAAGGCAAAGTTCATAGTTATAAACTGTGTTTTTGATCACAATTCAGATACAGATGTTAACACTATCTGCAGATGTAAAAGCTGTAGTTCATTTGCAGAAAGAAACTTCAACAAAACAAAGTGAAACACCCAGAAGGGAAAGGATCGAAGTGGAATAGGAGGGCAACACAAATCCCAGGCTCTGCGCATTTTTCTGAGGTGCTTTCCTCCATGATTGTTTGCTCAGTGGGCCACGCCAAGAGCCAGATATGGAGTCTCAGAGCTATGGTGTGATTTCACACAACATTTCTATTATTACAGTTCGATATTTTGATATTCTGGTTTCAGTGGTCTAACTAGAGTTATTACACTTAGTTAAATTCTGAGCAAATAATGTATTACTTTGCACCACCTTAATATCCATGAAATACTTGTCAAAAATATAAGCACAAAAATATGTTACTTTTCCCTTAATCAGAAACAGTGTTTGAGCCAACACTGCACTGATTTTATATTCAAAGCAGATGAAGTTACTAGGATGTAAGTCAGCTCAAAATTTTTTCAACTTGTCTGCACCGTGTCTATAAGCAATGACCATTTACATCATGTTGACAATGTCAGAGAACCAAAGCTCACATAAACTGGAAAACCGTGAACTGACACCACAAAGAAAGCAACTTCTTTGCTAACTACTGTCAGAACAACGCCCACAGAATGAACCATTTCAGCACATCATGAGGGTGCGCTGAAAACAATGTGTTTTGACAATCCCTCTAGTACTAGAATTTCTCCTTAGTTTCTTCGTTTTTTTAATCTATCACTTTTAAAGAGTTTTAGGTAAATCTGTTGTGTAACAGTTTTATTTGAAAAAACATCATAAACACTATTTAAACTCTGCTTTATGAGAATTCAAACTTTATCATCTCCATCTCCAGTATTTTCAGGAAAATATGGTTTTATTTATTTGAACTGATATTAGTTTTTCTGTTTATTTATAATTCCGGAGATATATATACATATATAAATTTCACAGTCTAACTACCTCAACTTTCTTAGCTTATATTACTTCTTCAGTGATGCTCATCACAGGTAAGGGTGTCTTTCTGCCTGGATTTTGAAAGGATTTTGTTTTCAACGACATAAAAACTGTCACATCTTAACAGAAAAGTGACTTTATATTTAAAAACAGAAAATGAGCAATGTTCTGTCATAATATACTAGGACATTTTTGAAGAACAGCTACAAAACTAGAAAGTTATTTGTTGTCTTATGTCTGTCAAGGCATGTCTGTGGGGAGACATGTCAAGAGACAGGCATTTCACATTTCCTGAATATAGTAATATCTTTAACCTTACTAGGCAGAAGCAAAATTCTTTTCTCTTTTGCTGCCCTTCAAAACATTTTGTGTCTCTACAATTTATCTTCTCTTACCTTTACTCATCAATGACATACACAGTCTAAAATTCTTCTTATGAATCTTAAGTATATTATTAGAAATATTGATTAATCACTTATTTGTCTTTGTAAATATAATACCACAGTTGCCCTATCACACTAATAATTTCTGCTTTTCTTTTAGTGTTATCTTGTACTTTGAGTGATGCTACATCATCATTTCATTAAATCTTATCAGTAGTAATCTGAATACTTTTCCCATATGGAAATAGTTTATTTGCATTTTTAGATTTCTATGTACATTTTTAAAATCAAATTTGCACTGAGAAAATGTTATTATTTAACAATCAATAATTATTCTTAGGTCATGTGATTACAGATATTTTAGCATATATCACTGTGAAATACGTTAACTCTTCCTTTAGTTTTATAGTGAGTTTTGTTGTCATATGTTGTCCTAACATCTGTCTTCTTCGGGGCATGAGGTCTCCTCCTTTAGCTGAATCTGAAGTAACTTATTTCTAAATAAAGAACGTAGTATAAGATTCAGCAAGATGAAAGACACAAAGAGAGATTCAACTTAGAGACACAAAGTGATATGATGACTCAAATGGGAAAGTAAATTTTCTTTCTCATTTATTATGGTTAAATTTTCCAATTTTAAAAGATCTTGGAGATAATAAATTTAAAACATAAAATGAAATCTTTACATATTTAATTTGTTTTTCCCCATATTTAATATGCTTTTCCCCAAGCATCTGTCACAGGTCACTTTGAAAACAAGATACAGCTGAGCCCTGGAGAGCAATTTCTGATCTCTAAAAAGTGCATAAATCTGGCTAGAACTTTTTAAAATAAAAATTTAACTTTTACTTCCTTAATTTTCTTTAACTTTGAAGGTCATAGTGTAAAATAACTTCTTATTTAAAGTGTATAATTGAGAAAGCTTATGACACTTTTAGACAGGTACATCCTGCAATATCATTAAATTGCATTCTTTTTTGGAGGTATATGAATTTTAATTGTTGAAATACCAGAAATCAGAGGCCATGGGTTTTTTATCAATTTCAACATAAAAATATACTAGTAAAAAATTTAGGTAATGAAATATCAAACATATATTTGTAAACTATGTAGAGGCAAAATAAACAAAATTCAAATCCCTTTTTGATAGTTTTTTTCATTTCCCTATTAAATTAAAACAAAATCCCCAAACAAAATCATTTATGAAGAAAGAAAAAGTACAGCCATACACTCATGAAAATATGCATATGAAAGAATATAAGCATATGAAAATGTGCTTATATGCAAACATAACATTTTGTGAGATATCCACCTAATAGGATGATGGATTAGCCATAATAATTTAAACAGATTACTGCAATATTGTAACACTTAAACAGATCAATGTAAAGTTTTTACATTTTGCTGATGTCTTTGTATAATTAGAACCAAGTTGAATTACAACATTCAAAGTGTAATACATGATGGTAATAATGACTTCCAGATATCTAGATTATTATGGCTACATTTTAATTAATGATAATAATCATAATTCTGATTAAATCATTAACTTTAATAAATAATGGATAATTAAGAATATTTTCATTCCATTAGTTAGTTTTGTGTATACACGCAACTGTAGATAGAAAGAAAATTTCTTATAGAAGTATTTCACCTTGAATCCTTATTACCTGTCAGTGTTGTACTTTAAATCTTTGGAATTAAGAGGGAAACAATGCATTCCATTAAATAATTTGCAAGGCCCTTTGATTTGCCTATGATGCTTTATGACAGCATTACATAATATGGCTAACTATAAAATATTACTATGTCAAATTTGAAGAACTTCTCAGCTTTGAACTTCACTATCAATTAAAAATAGAATTAAAAGATATTTTAATATGACGCTTCTCCTAGATTCATTTTCCCATTCCTATATTATAACAAAAATACATTCAAAAGTGAAATATGTAATTTTTTAAGTAGAAAAACTAATTATTGAAAAACCTAGTATTCAATTGTAAGTTCATTTCAGCAGGTCCCAACAAAAATATGGGAAGTAACACTTACCACAGTAAATCTCAGAAGTGTGTGATCTATAATGGAGAACCCAGTTACATAGTATTTATCTTTTAAAGAACAAATTTCATTATGACTTTCAACATTATTTTTCATTAATGAGATATCATTAATGATAAATATTACTTACAATAAAGATACCATTCTTTTAATCTTGTGCACCCACCGTTCTAGAATGTTTCTAAAAATACTTTGCAATAGGCTGATGTTTTACTTATTTCATGGTTCAGTTACATTCCATGTAGAAACAGTCTTTTTTAATTATGTTAAAATATATATTGATATTTATAGCATTCTTTCTTAATTCCAAATTTTATTTGAATGATATAATGTTCTCAAATGATTCCCATTATCTTGTCCTAATTTCTGGACATGTTCTGTCCAGCATGATTTTCAGGAGCAAAGGTTAGAAACAACATCCACTCGCAGAGAAGCATGTATGCAAGCTCTCAGTCTTCTTATACTGTTTGTTTTTCACCTTTTCTCAGCATATCTACATTATTAATCAGTTCCACCCTCTATCATTCATTCAATCTTAAACCCAGGAGAAAATCATGCATTCAGAAAATAATACTGCCAATGATTTTTGAACTAAACTTTATGAAGGAAGACTAAACATAATTAATCTGTGATGCGAAGCCTTTCATCTTTAATTTGCCAGTCTTAATCTAATGAAGCTCAGCACTGTCTTACAGTCAATACAGTCTGATGAGTGTTTGTTGACCTATGAGAAATGAATAAATGGTCTATTTTAGTTGCTTCTAGATAGGAATTTCTGTTGCAGAAAAATGTACTAAAACTTCACTGGCAGCCTTCAATGGAAAGATAAAGACACTAAGTATTTAGAAAAAGGGATGTGCTGTGGCCCTCAATAATGCTTCCAGGCAGAGTTTAATATATATTATTGGAGTTTGTGCTGGTCTTACTTTGATAAGTTTTAGTACTGTTGCTGCATATAGATGGAACACTTGATCAGATGACTTTCACAAATACTAATACTATTCACTTTAAAGTTATATCAATATATAGGGATTGTTGATTTTATTGGACAACTGATTAATAAACATAATGACATAAAGGTTTTTAAAATAAGTTAATTAAAGCAGGCCTCATAGAATATGCAAACAGACTGTCTGAAAAGAATGTGCTTGCAAGATTAAGATGACAATGGGAGAGTAATATTCCTAATATNTTTTTCAGTTCCAGGTAAAATTATATCAGACGTTTAATGAATGACAACTTGGTAGAGCATCTAAGAGAATATTGACAGAAGGAACAGAGTAGCAACATGACAGGGACAAAGAAGGCTGATAGAAAGAACAATGTTAAAGAACATTGAAGAAACAAAACAAAAGCAAAAAGTGATGAAAAGCAGGTTCATAAATGGGTGCTAACAAAGATGTGAGTAACTTTGCAAAGATAAGGGAAGCCTGGCAAAATATTAAAATGTGAGTATTCACTTAAAAAGCC
>WEIV01009801.1:2326-20648 GCA_013390005.1 Calyptomena viridis
TAAATATTTTAAAGGCTTGTTTAAAGGAGACCTAAATACATCCTTTGTTATGAGCCATGTAGGTTAAATGTAAACCCTAAGAAACAAGAGTGCTTTTCTGTCCCCCTTCCTGCCACTGCACTTCCCAGTCTCGCAAATCCCAGGAAGAATTCTTCTTCACTGGCTTATTTTTACATCTTTCTCTTATTTTTAAGTGCAGGTTTCCTAATCTATTTCAAGTTTAATTTTCTTTTAATTCTTTTTATGCCATTCATGCTTTCTTGATATAACCATATTAAAATCTGAATATGCTTGCAGAATGTTTAATTTAATTTAACTTCAGCTCAGATGAGATTATCCAGAGATTGTGTGAATTTTATAAATACTCCAAATTCTCACCTGTGAGCTGTATGTGCATCTCAAGGTAAAGGGTAGGCATTAAAAATGCATGTGAGTTACATTTGCATTCTCTTAATGTTGTACTGTCAGCACCCCTCTGGTTCCTAGAAGGACTTCTGCCTTTGATTCTGCCAGAGGCATCCACATTTCACGTGATTTGTTTTCAGTTTATCTTTTTGGGAACACACATACTCACAGCTGGATCATTGATAAAAATCTCACCAACACTAGGTCTTACAGTGCTTTCATTTGACTGAGGCTATAATCCTGTAGACTATGCAATGCATTTTAATTTTGAAATGTCCAATCACGTAACAATATGCTGAACAAGTTAGGTAACAAATTTTATTAAACATCCAAATATACAGTGAAAATAGTAAGATGAGCTTCAGATGAGCTTCCCTAAAATATGAAGACGTGGGTGGAACTGGCGCAGTTAAGGAGGAAAGATTAGTCAGAAGGTAGCTGCCAACTTCCAGCCCTTAATTTTGTATCTTCTTTGCTGCTGGAGTGTAGCCAAAAAACTACTTGGGTCATCAGACATAACAGCTAGCTACTTAAGTAATTATGTCTGCATAAAAAAAATAAAATTAAAACTACCCACTCATGAGATTTTCTGATCATATCTCAGATGGGAGCACTGCAGACATGCCATCATGAGGTTCAGTGCATAGTGGCACTGTTGTTCACTGAATTTTTGGCCCAGCTGGGAAATACCAGGGAATGTTAGGAAGGATATGTGAAGAGATCAAGTTCAACAGAAAACATGGATTTTCATCTTCACTTCTTTTTAAGTTCTGTGGCTGATAGAAAGTTGAGTTTCTTTCTTTACTAATGAACTATTTTAATATAATTTTCACTGTAGAAATATTTATATATGAAACGTTTTTTGCAAATGGAAGGTTCTGGTGGTGATGGATCCCACAGGTCCTGCTCTGACCATTGAAAACATCCCACATTTTGAGCCCTGTGAACATTTGCAGATTGTCTCCAGTCATGAGGTGAACCTGCCCCATTAATCAGGCAGGTTTTGGACTGTAAAGAAGATCTCCTCCTTGTGAGATCCAATACCTAGACTGATACCTAGGTGAGACAGGAGTGAATAGTGTTAAGGGACCGATAGGTCTCCCCCATGCAGATGGCATTTAAAGCTATCAGATAATTTCTTGGAGATCGGACAAGCCTTATAAACCTGTTCTTGCACAACTTCTTAATTACCATGCCCTCACCTATCAGAACAGCCTAACCAAAGAGCTGTTTGTGCAAAATCAGGTAAATTATCAGTGCTTTTCAGTATATCACTGCAAGGATAATGCTGCACAGAGAGTGAATTGTGGAGGATGCAGCCAAGGTGGCACCATCACTTACTCCTTCCAAGCATTGCTTTGGCACCAGCAATGTCACATGGTGAAGTAGATCACAGGGTTCTAAAGTGTAAAAGGGAGGGGGTTTGCTCCCTCCTCTCTGAGCTATGATATTCTCCTGTACAGCACTGATATGCTGCTTTTCTTGAGCCTTCGAATCCAAGGAAGTGAATTAAAAAAAGCCCTGGGGGTGATGGAACGAGGGAAAAGATAGGATGGACTTCTCAGAGATGCAAAGAGGCAGATTTGATCTGGGAATTGGTAGCTGACTGAGTGCAGAAGTTAGGAAACTGTGATGAAGTTATTCAGTGCATATTTTGTCTCTTTATATTTTCTACTGAATTTGTTTTCTAAGCTTAAGCAGCTTTTCTGCTATAAGTAATAGGAGAAATATATCTGCATATATCTAGAAGCAGTCAAGGTCTGGAAGGGATCTTAGGATTCCTTTCAGTCAACAGCTGCTCATTCCCTCTGTGGGAGCAGTCTACATGCCTTGAACATATTTGTCTCCAGTTGGCTTCCCCTCTCACAGGGGCACCCTGCAGAGAGTTGCCTGTGTTATTGTGAGAATAAAGAGCAACAATTAGTGAGGTGCTCAAAGAGCTATGTTAGAAAGGATTGTGTGTATCTGGGCAGAGAACTTGATAAGAGAAAAATTTCTAAAGGTGGAGGAAAAAATTCAAGAATTTGTATTGCCTTTTGCCAGCCTTGTTTTTCTTATGTGGTCTTGAGAATCAATAAGGTGTCAGCACCCCAGTGTAAAGCTTTCACTACAGGTCATGGCACATGTCTGAAATACTGTAGAGTTAGATATATCCTTTTTCTGTTGGCTTTTCCAATATCATATTGGCCTCCTCTGCTTTCTCTTTATATTAAATCAGTGTGGAAATACAGAAATACAGCAGGGGCATGCCAGTTCCACAAGGACTTGCAGGTATTGTTAGCAAGAAGTACTGCCAAAAAATTAGTATCTGTCTTCACTCTTCTCTTGGATTCAGCCTTTATTATCTCGTGTCTTTTCCATTCAGTAATGCTAATTTCCGTTCACCCATGTATTTGTTTTCACTCATTACCAAAGAGACTAAAGGTTGAACTACGATAAGTTCCCTATGCAAAATAAAATCTCAAGGATTCAGTCAAATTTCCAGTGAAGTCTTCAGCCACATAGGTAATATTCAATGTAATTTAAAGGGTTTACTTGAAGCGCTGTCACGTAGGCTGTCATAAAATGGACATACTTCTAATCATGTAAAATATTTGAGTTTTCCTGCTGTGTTCCATCCAGGTGCTGTATACGTATGTTTTGGAGAACTTGTATTCCATGGTCTCTCTTCCACTCTTCAGAAGTTACCACATCATAATTAAAGAGTGCCTTAAGTCCTGAGAGGTGCATCAGAAGGTCTCTTTTTTTCTTGTCCATTCACTTCGCTTTCAGTCATCTTTCATGTTAGCTTTTCGTTAAGTTAGCTTTTCATTTTTCTGCACTTTCCATGTCCATGATCTGTGCCTATATGTTTTTGTGTACAAGAAGGGTCAAGCGCATGGTAGCTCAACTGCTGCCCTGATAGTGGCTGATATGGTGCTGAATTTGACATGGTAGAGAAGCAGTTGCAAAAACAAGTAGTTTCCTTGTTTTTCTACAGATGCAGCAAGATTTAGCTTTGTGTTCCCATCAAAGCCACAGCGTTCTGTTATTTTACAAAGAAATGGATTTCTTCATAACCTTTGGGTTTCGATTGTCTGAAGGTGTTACATCCTAACAACTCTAGGCCTTAAGCTGTAGCCCATTGTACTCATTAACATCCACCAAGTAATCTCATTAAATAGATGAATCTCATTGATAGAAGCAGAATCATCATATGAAAATAACTTCTTTTGAAAATAAGTATCTCCATTTACCCTGGGAATAGAATCTTTGCAGTTTTTTGCTAAGGCTGGGGGTTTTTGTATGCGATAGAGTGAGCGAATTTTCCAAGTCTTATCATCATCTTTTCTAGACTTATTTGTGTGCTGATAATGTTCAGCCTGTTTGTGTCTCGATCTGTTGAATCTTACTTGCACTTCACTTTAAAAAACAAACTGGAGATCTCAGTGTAAAGTAACAAGGCAAAGAAAGGGCTTTATTTGCAAGGTTTTCTACAGCTGAATAATAACCATACTAATATCCCCTACTTGTCTTATTTTCCTTGATTCAAATTTTTTTATATGTATTTTTTAAAATTATTTACTGGAGAGTAAATTCCCTGAAAAAAAGGAGATGAGAAGCAGAATTGTAGGTCAGCAATGTCAAGACAGTCTGCATTGCTTGTCTTTATCATCATGCAGAATCTTTTTTATTAAGGCAGCGCAGAAAGAATAGATTTATGGACTGAAGGTACAATGTTTCATATGTCCATATCCATCTAGATTGACAGTTCCTACCAACATGAATTTCCCAGGAGAGGCAGTGTTACTGGTGTCAGTGGATGGCATCATTTACTTCAATGTTCCATTATTAAATTGATAACAAGATAATTCCTCTGCTTCTCAGGGACATGACAGGTTTTACAATTGTTAACTTTCTTATTGCATGGGATTTGATGTTCTAGGTATTTTTTAATAAGAAGCTTATTTTTATTTCAGTTCTGCAATAAATCAAAATTTATAGCAAGAACATACAGAAAAAGAGAAACCAGGTGGGGTGTACAAGGCATCAAAATCAGGCTGGCTTCTGGAGGGTTATTTTTACAACAGCAAATGTTTGTGCTCCTGTTGTTTTTCAGTACTCTACATTTAAGTGTACTTGTGCAATACAGAGTATTTGCTGCAGTTGTATTCTTATCTTTTGTATGATGCGTGTCAAAAGTTCTGTTCATTGGTAATTCTGGTTAGACGACTTTGAGGATGATCATTTCATCAGCCGGTGGCCATTTTGAAAAGCAGATGACTGCCACAAATGGCACTGAGTAGCAGTAAGTCTCCAAGAACTTTTCTGCTGGCATGATGTGGCATAGCTGGCACTTGTCCTGAACCTGATGCTGTGCATGAGGCAGGGTTACAGAGACAGGCTAGTGGTGTGAGTCTAGATAAGGTGTAATGTCTGTACCAACCCAAAAAATCCTGTGGTGCTGTTGTTATTACGTTGCTGCTCACTCTTTGCTGATGGGACTGCATCTAAAAGCAGGGCAGAGCAGGGCAGGCCTGTGGTCCATATGTTTGACTTACATGTGTGAAGAACTGTGAGATGTCCATATGCAGCAGGTGTGTTTTCCATGTAGATATTTACAAGATTATTTATCCTGTCTTTGAAATAGCTAAGAAGTGCCCTGTGAACCATTCTTTATTAACTTTTCACCAAGCACCTGGTGGACCACATGCTCTCGTAGCTACACATGTGCAGGACCTTGAGGAAATGTTCTGAGTGAGTTGACCTCTTATGATATGCAAGTGAGAGAATGTGTAGTCAGAACCAAGTGTGTGTAGCCCTCATTCAGACAAATAGGGGATTTTAATGCTGTGAAACAGTGATTCAGCTGCCAAGAGGTTCTCCTGTCTTAGTGTGTTTGTATAGATGTAGGTGCCTTTTCCACTGGTAAGTGATGAACTAAACATGTTATTTTTGCCATTGTTGTAGAAAGATTGTATCTTCGGTGCTAAGCTCCTCCTTAGTAAATGCTTCCTTAGGAATTATGAATAAAAATGTTTAAGCTTGTTCAGACTAAGCAGGTCATGTGACAAGACTACACTGTATTGTTTTGGAAGAAGACTATATTGTTTTGTCTTGAAAAGAAGATTGAGGTCTTTCTATCTGACCCAAATACAAATACCTTTTGAAGTTTAGATTGATTAACTGTAATTTTGTGGGTATTAAAATCTAGTTCTTAATGTAGTCTTCAATCTTTGCACCCCATCTTTACACAGGAATTATCCTGTTCCATATCTCTGCTTCCCAAAGAAGTAGCCATTAAAAAAACAGTCCTTCAGGCTTCTTGAAAACTCCTCTTGATTTTACAACTTCTGGGGAAACAGTCTCTTGAAGATGATGCTAAGACTCTTTCTGTTTTTTGAAGGACAGTGCACCTGAAAAATAAAATACTGGGTTTTTTTTCAAGTGTTTGAGAGATCAGAAGAGGGGGGTGCATGTTGTGGTTAGCAGTAGTGTCTAAACAGAGCATCTATGGACACTTGAAACAGAACTGCCCTCAAGTCTGGTGCAGCAATGAGAAAAGACAGGCAGGAAAGAGAAAGCAGAAATTATGTGGGTGGCTGAATTTCCTGAAGTGCAGTGATATTATGCACAGACCTGGAAGAGTAGGTTAGGAACAGATACAGGCTCTGGCCTGTGTGACATGAACAAAATAAATATGATTATGGCATATTTATGCCATATGATTAGGCATGAGGGTAGAGGATTATGATTTCATTCTGTCTGTTGGGAAGTTTTCTTAAATTTGCAGGAATTGACAAGTGTTCACATTTAAACCCAGCCCCCTGAGATTTTTTTTCCAGATTGTTTGAGTGTTCTGAAACTCCCTTACTCCCTGCAGAGCAGTCAGTACAGGACAAATGGTAATTGTCGACCTAGAGTTTTACTGCTGTCTGGCCTTAAATAGATGTTCTCAGGATTGTCTGGCCCAAAATAGGCCCAGTTATTTTTTTACTACTTCCTTTTGTTTTGCAGTCTCTCACAGTGGATTCCGTGTGCTAGGAAAGAAAGATCATTTGAAAACATTCACAGTGACAAATCTCATCCTTTTTATTTCTTATAATGCTATTGCTTTCATGAGACATCCACATAGAGATAATGGAAGGGGGAAAAAAAAAAAAAAACATTTACAAGGGAAATAGATTCTAGTTTAAGCTTCCAGAGGATTATTATAAACAGGGAGAAAAATATTTTAAGGATTATGAGAAGCACCTTGTCAGTATTCTTTTAAGCAGAACAACTACTAATGCATTAGTTACAGAATTGTGTGAAATGTAGCTTATTGCTAGGTGCTTTAGCTACAGTATATTCATCTTATAATCGTGTCCTAACTGGTACATTACATAATTAGTGATTTGCATCTCCATTCCCTCCAACAAAAAAAAAGTTTTATTCTGGACCTTTTTCTTCCATGGACGATCAAGAAAATTCTAAACACAGAACAGTGTCTTTGATGTTACAAACATGCATTTGTCCCTTTATAGGCATTCGGAGAAATTGTCTATGACCTTGTGTAGTGTTGGGGCATAAAGACCTTGTCTGTGACATGTGTCACAGTGATTATCAGGGAGGGCGCGGTGTCCGCGGGGCTGCTGCGCTCCTCGGCGCAGGGCGGAGTAGGCAGGATCTCTTGACAACAGGCAAAATAGCAGTTTGGATGAAGAAGAAGAAGGAACAGCGTATACCAGCTATGATTTTGATCTGGAAAAAATAAAGGGCCAGGGGTCCCACTGTGCTTCAATCATGCACAGTTTGCAGGCAGCCCGCACTCAAGCTAGGACAAAGCTGCAATTTAGTCAACCTTCATTTACCACTTACTACACTTTAGCAGCAGCTTCATTGTGCAATCTGTCAGTAGTCTATTTTGTAAGCTGGGAAGTGTGATGCGGCCTCACACTTGTGGCTCAAACCACTGTAATTAGGCTTATGTCAGGTTGCCACTGCAGATTTCAGGAATCAAGAGGAAGGATGTACTGTCTGTGGATGCTCCTGGGCTGGGCCAGATGTTGGACTTTCAGGAGATACCAACTGTTTGAGGCCATTAAAGTTGTAGGGTGGTAATGTGGTGCGTGGTGGTGTAGGCACCAAAGATGTAAAAAAAGTGAAAAAAAATTAGTGACAAGAGGCTAAAAAGCTGAAATGTGACACAATTTCTGTTTATTACTTTCCAATAAAAACTCTGATTTTTATTGCTGGTTATTCTTATTTCTTTCTTGCTATTCTCTTTCTAGGTAGTAGAAGAGAATAGTCTATGTTTTGTTTATAAATTCCCATGTGTGATTTTTGGAGTAGATTCAAACCTCAGGCATCACAGAGAGTTCCCCTAAATGTTCATACGTGATGATTATTATTTTTTAGTCATGGATACTGATTCCAAATAAAAAGACCGTAGAGGCATTTGGGGGATGAATAGTCACTTGAGGAAGGACAGTTTTGTTAACACAGAGTGTTGGTGCGTATGTTCCCACCTAGGAATTAAGTTTAATTTCAAGTTATAAGAGAACACTGAGGGCAAAAATGAGAATAAAATCCCTATTATTTTTAAATTTTCATTATTCTCTCCAAGATCATGGCGTTCCTGTGAACAGTCATGGCAGAAATGTTATTTTTCCTTTCACTCATTTTTGTAAACTACTGCTTCTGTCAAAAAGTATGTACTTAATTTTAAATATGAATGCTAAAACTATTCAATATTAAATGAAGATGTTGTCTTAATTAACAGCTCTTTGAAACATCACAGATTTTTTTCCTCCTCCTTTGTACAATCCCAGCAGAAGTTTCAAATTTTATTAATAACACTTGATGTAGCCTAAGTCAACTACTTATAAATATAGTCAGCCACCCTTGTTGTCGTACAACTTTCTGTGATGGAAAATTTGGTTTGTTTTAAAGCTCAATTGTGCAAATGTCTGATATACTTTGGATTTTGACTGCAACTGTAAAAATCCTTATCAAGTTGTCAGTGTCTGAGATGTTGGGTTGTTTTGTTTATTTGTTTTGGTTTTTTTTTTTGCTTTAGTTAGTTTATAAAAAGCATAAATTTGACAAGATATGATTTCTAGCTAAATTCCAGTTGCTTTAAATTTTTCTTGTATATAATTTCTTAAGCTGATTTTTCACAATCTTTGCTTTTAGAAATATTAGAGTCCTTTAAAAGATGTATCTGTTTATTTTCAGAGTGCTCAATTTATCTTGGATATTCAAATAGGACACAGAGAAGATTTTGTTTCATAAACATTTGACCTATGGAGCTATGTAAGATTTTCACAATTTAAAAAGGGTATGGGATAGGAGAGAGACTTTTTTCCTCTGTCAGAGGGGAATAAAAGCATAGCCAGTAATGATTGTGTGTGCTTAATGAAAAGCTTAATCTTATATTTATGCCAGAGGTGCACACAAATGGGCCCCCGCAGGCAAGGCAGGCACTTTATCAAATGCCTTCCTTCTCAAAAGACTCCTGTCTTGCAAACATCAGCCAGAAGGGTGGATGGGTAGGTAGTCTGCAGGTAGGTGGGTGGTAGATTGATTGTAGAGATTCATCAGAGCAAAACAATGGAAATAATGATGATGATAAGTGATATTGTCCTTTTAAATGAATAGAATGTAACCTCACCATGTCCAATTTTCTTCATAGCTGCCTTACTTTTTAAAGTGCATTTCCCTCCCTTCTAAAGATACTGAATACCTCATCTTTCTTAGGGAGATAATTTCAGAGGTTACGGTTTCCAACAATTGTGTATGATGGACAATTTTTCTACACAGTGCTTTTCAGTATTTGTCTGAAATGAATGAGTCATTAACCCTCAGCATTATGGGAAAGTTCAAGAGAAATGTCTTAATTACATCCGTCCCAGATATTAATGATGGCAGTAAGACTTCTTTGGAAAACAAAAGGATGAAAATCAAATTTCATGTTATCTGTCAGTCAAACTTTCACGTGAAAGTTTCACGTGGTTCCTATAAGAGGGCCAAATAAACAAGAGCGTCCAGATGCTTTTCTGTTCTCCTCTCCTAGTGTTTCGTTTGGACACAGACTAAGCCAGTAATGTTCTATTAAGTATCATGATATCTTTTTCTGATTTAACCTTTTAGCTGTGATAATTTAGGTCTCTGTTGCTTTTTTCTTCCAAACCATTCTTCTAAGAAGCGTTCCATGCACAACTTCCTGGGCTTAATTCTCTGCTGATCTCACCCAGAACTTCAGAGTTTCAGTGTCTAATCTTTAATGGGTCCAGAACAAATGATTTTATTTTAGTCTTTAATAGAAATTAGCATTGTTACTTGAACTGGACATTGCCCAGGGGAGTAGTTAACATTCAACACTAAAGAGGACTGTATGCAACTGGAAAGGTGTGCTACTAGAAGAATCCTACTGGAACTTATTTTACCTAAAAACATGAATCTCAAAAAATAGAGGGAGCAGCAGCTATAGGGAGAACCTGGACCTGAAAGACGCTCAGTGCAATGAGGAGGAAAGGCTCATTGGGGAAATGAGGCCAGTCAGCGAACAGGAAATAAAAGGTGTATCATGGGAAAATAAAAGCAGGAAGTTCCTTGGGCCGCTCTCCAAATGTTCCCAGATTTTCCCTACATCCTGTGAGTCTCCTCCCAATTGCCTCTGGGACACAAAACAGTTCTGGCTGCCTGTCACTGTCCTCAAGTTGCATAGTCTGAGATTCCAGGGGCTGTGTTTGGTGTATCCTGGCTTCCTGAAATTGACTATCTTATTGTGTTCATACGCTACCACATTAGGCTGTAAACTCATGCACTGGTGTTTTACCTACCTCTATAGAGTGCCAAATGCTTCTGTCATTGTATTAATAGTAAATAACTACTTAATACCTTTGACCTCAGAAACAAGTATGTTTGACAGTTTTCCTGCTGGACTCTGTGTCCAGGACAGCCTTCGTTCTCATTGTATCACATGACAAAGAGAATGCAAAGTCCTTTCCATGAACAGTCCTTCTTAAAAAACAGAGGTACAATAGATAAGTTTGTATACTGTTTTCCATCCCCAGTGAAATCTGCAGCTGTATTTCACTATCTAGCTGGTGGTGTACAGCTAGTAGTTCCCAAATGCAAGCTGTAGCAGTTAATGTCTAGAGTCACAGTAACACACTGTATTACAAAATATGGTAACATGGCTTAAAATGATTGCATATATGTTCTTTTCAGGTTCTGATTGCCAGTATCATGTGCGGCTATAGCAGGGAGGACTGGACTGAACTTTCAAAAATGGCTGAGGTAATGGTTTTCTGAATGTGTTTCTGCATATTTTTTTTTAATTCTCCTTAAAAACAAGAGCAGCAATAGGGAATTTCTTGAAAGAAATAGATTCAAAGTGAAAAACGAGAATTTAAAGCATGTCCATTATAATTTGTTTATACTGTGTTTTCATTAAAATGATGGAAATGTAGATTTAAAGGAAATCTGTTTCATAAAAATGGTCCCTTGGATTTTTAAACAGTACTTGGAAAGCTCTTAGTCTTTGAATCTATATACTTTTTATTTGCATTTTAAGCAAACTTTATATTATGACGGATGCCCTGATAAAATTTAATTCTACCTTTGAGAGCCTAACTTGATCTTACCTTGCCTACAGGCACACTAGTTTGACAGCACCAGAAGAAATCTTGAATATAAAACTCTTGAATATTTAAAGTATAAAGGGTTTATTTAATGCTATTCTAGTTTTAATACAGACTTTCCAAAATGATAGCTGCGAAAGCCAGCATATATAATAGCAGTCAGCAAGCTTCCTATAATATAAATCCAGTCTTACAGAAATGCAAACAGACTATGCACCTGAAATTTCTATTCAGTTTGAAGGAAAAAACTATTTAATAACATATACTTGTGTCGATAGGGAGTAGTATAAGAAATACTTGATTAAGACTGCAATAATTTCATTCAGAAAAGTGTCTATATCTGAATGAAATGCAAAGGTGTTATGTTTAAATTAAAGTCTTTTCCATATAAAGTATCTAGAGGAAATAAAAAGCATAATATTAACAAGTTTAAGGAAAGAAAAAAACCAGCTTGTCCTTATTGCTGGCGTTAGCTCAGATTTGAATGTTTTGTAAGTATTAAATATTTTTTTAAATATGTTTCTCTATATATGTGGATATTTTGAATTTGTGTTTTTGTATGGAAGAATGTGTATGCTTGGACAATGCTATTTATTTATTCGGTGTCCTAAGCCTCGCTATGGTGATGTAGGATAACACTTCTCTATTTTTTTGAGCATTTTAAACCTGTGAGGGAAAGAAGTCACTTTGAGAATTTAGGAAAGTGAAATTAAACATCATCAGTAGTTAACTTGGTGATCTTCAACACTATTTCAATTTATACTTGTATTTACCTAATTGACCATGAAATAATTTTTTGGAGTCTGTGCTTGACAGGAGCAGTGCCACCTTTAAACTGACTAAGATAAATGGCTTTATTGTGCCATTTGCTCCTGTATTTTTAAACCAATGGTACTGCTATCCAGCTTTAAGACAGGTATTTCAAATCTGTGCTTGTATCTATGATATTCCTTTAGAAAAAGTGGTTCTTTAAATGCAGTCAATGATGTGTAACCTATGTGATATAACATTCTTTTGGAAAGTAGTTGTTGGTGTGTACTCTGTGGAGAGCAGCACACTAGTTTGGGGCGCTCTGGAACCCACAGCTGAAAAGCAGTGATATTTAATCATATGCATAAGATCCTACCTAGGAGGTAATAGATGTAGCTTTCCAAAGAGCACAAGCCCCAGAAGGTATTGCAGTGTATCTCAGCAGGAGGACGACCTATTCATACAAAAGGTCAGCTTGTCAGGGAGGCCGACAGCAGCAGCAGGAGCACGGCATGGCCGGGCTGGCGGAGCCGGCCGGAACATGGAGCATTCCTGAAAGTGATGGATGGCTTCTCCCCTGCTCACACACGTGGGGAGTTGCTGAACCATGGCCACACAGCAGGCAAAGTTACCTCAGTTCAATAAGCAAAAACAAAATGCAAATGCAAAACAAAATCCTAGTTAGAGCCACGTGGAAGGCAACAGGAGAGATGTTCATCTCAGGCTGCAGCAGTTCAGCAAAACGGAAGAGGAACATGTCTGTGTGCTGCCCTTGTACAGCTTGGCTCCTTTGCCTTTTAATTGTAACTCATAGAGGGCAATTAAAAGAAATTAGCATGAATAATATGTTTGTATAGACTGTTTTTATAACTCCTTCTTCAGAAATAAAAATATTTAATGTCAAAAACTATTGCACAGTACAGGCACCCACAGAAAAAAATCTGGATACTAAATTCATTAAAGCAGAAAGGAAAAATGTACTACAGAGTTACAGTTCTTCAGAGCACCTGCATAAGACTGACTGCCAAACCTCTCTGTGTGCTGCTCTAAGGCCCTGTAATTACATTTCATTTTTTAACAATTTTCCAGAAGCAATTCTTTATTGTGCTCATCTCTTTTTAATTTATTTTTTACTTTAATTTCCTTAATCATTTTTGCAAGCCACATCAGTTTGTGAAATTTTTATCTGTAATGGTCCACACATTCTTTTTCAGGGTATCATAGCTATAGCTTTCTCTCTTTAAAAAATAAAAATAAAATGTCTAAAGAAATCTATTTAACATGAACAGTAAATGCTACAGAAAAGAGTACATCACTTGAAGTAATTCTGCATTTTTTTTCATTTTACATGATTCATAGGTTGCTGGTGCTGATGCGCTGGAGTTAAATTTATCATGTCCTCATGGTATGGGGGAGCGAGGCATGGGACTGGCCTGTGGGCAGGTAGGACTATAACCACAATCTCTTCAGTGTCTCTTCAGCAGCATTGATAGTTATACCTCAGGGGGGGAAGACACAAGCAGCAGATTACTAGCTTGAGATTTTTAGGTTAAATGTGTTTAAATATTTAGTGCTGAAAGGAAAAAAAAAACATACAGAAGCTGAGAATGTACAAAATGCTTAATTTTACTGAGAACAAAAATGCATTATGTATTTGACAAGGAACATGATGGAAAAAAATAGTTTCCAAAAAGCTCTTGGACATAATTTGTTGGTTTCCATTTCAGTGCCCTGTAGGTATCTTTTAGGTTACAACCTGGTAACTACTGCATATATCAGTAATGATTTTGAAGGACATGAGATATGCACACATTTCATTTCACAATTTTTAACACATGAACCTAACTATCTTTTAGAATCATGGAAGAGAGCGTGCATTCTGCTAGTACAGTGTACAGTCAACATCTTCTCTTATAAGATCCTGTGTTCTGTAACCTATAGATTTGTTGTTTTATATGATTTAGGTTGGAATTATCTGTGCCAGATGTCTCTGCCATGTAGAAATCTGTTGCAGAGTTTATTAATACATCTTGTGACTTCAGTTAGGAGAATGTGTGTTGTTTTACCCATGAAAAGAAAATAAACATGTACAGACCCCCGGTCCCATACTAATATCCCTTTGAAATTTTCAGATTTTCACACATTTTGTTCATGGTTTGAAATTTGGTTTTGCTCTGAAACATGCCCAAATGTGTGTGAATTGTAAGTCTCTGAAATATCTTGGTTCACAATCTACTGAGAGAGATTTTCCAGAATATGACCATCACATTTTCAGAATTATGAAACTTGCTTGATTTCCCATCTTACTACATTTTGGGGAGGGTAGAAGAAGAAAAGGAAGAAGATGCAGGGTAGGAATGATGATTATATGCCCTAAAACTGACATACCATTATTTACTTGAGACCTTTGTAGAGGGCTAGTAGACATCTTAATTCCTCCTCACTTCCTCAATTAAATGAAACACTTTGAAGAACGGACATGCGATTAGATAAACCATTAGATAAACCATTAACTTTCCTAAACTAGGGAAGCAATAGGAGCTGTAATCAGTGCAACTATGGACACACTTCAGGTATAGCTTTGTCATAGCAATACTGTCAGGCACAGTGAACTGGAAATATTATTGTTTTCTATGAACAAAATTATGTCTATCTGGTCCATGCTATAGATTATTACTTTTAATGAAAGTAATCTGGATACTTTTCATGGCCGGTAATAGTTTACTGAAGTTTTGATTAGAAATGAGAGAGAGTCAGAAAAACACTCCAGGATAACACTAGCAAAACAATAGTAGTCATTATTTTTTCCCTGAATTGCATTCAGCAATGAAGTGCTATTGCAGCCATCTTTATGAGTTTTTGAAGAAATTCCCGCTCTTCACTCTGTAACTCAGTAATTTGGCTTGTCCCTACCTGAGATGGCAATACACTGTAGAAGAGTGCATTTTGGTCAGGGAGAGAGCCCTGAGGGTTTCACACAGAAACTGAAACAGGCTCCTTTCAAGCATGTTTTTTTATTTTTTTAAGGGATATGTTATTTCCAGCTTTCGCTGGTTGGAATAATATATGCATGTGAAGTTGCTTAGATGTGTAGTCAGTAGGGAGCTGTCTGGCTCCATGAGTTTTTACATATCTTTCAGCTATTGTAAAATCAGAGAAGCAAATGCAAAATCCGAGCACTCTGGGCTATCGTGTGGATTTGTGACTCTCCACGGAGGAGATCAGATCCATAAAACAAGAAGAAGATTACTTTATATATACATATATATTTGTATAATAATAAAATCTCTCTTCTCCATACAATATAGATATTGTTTGGAATGTTTAATATATACTACTCTTGCTTAAATATGTTCTTGTGTTTTCTTAACTGTCTTACCAAAATGAGAGCTCAGAAATATATTGACTTCTTTGGATGAAGAAATTAATAAAACAAGCCACATTTAGAGGGCCAGATCCTGATGTTCTTCCTCAGAGTTGGCCAAAATTAAATTATAGTGACTTTAAATGCAGGTTGTTGAAGCAAAGGGATAAACTGGATAAAGTAGTGATATGTGCAATGAGATTTATCAGTAGCCCTTCAGGGCACTTCAATGTCTGGTGGCCCCTGGAGGCCTCTTCAGTAAAATAGAAAAGTGCTAGAAAGTGGTTTGACTCTACTCCTTTTTTTTTTCTTCCCCCAGAGCTGAAGTCAAATAGGTCATACATGGGTGGTGTGGGGAAAAGAGGGCTCAGATATGCTCTGGAAAAAAACCACCACTCGATACCTGGAATTCAGGGCATGAAGCTTTGAGAGGCAGAGCGGCTTTCCTGGTTGTATAGTGAAGCAGGTTTTCTTAAATCTTTTTAATAACGTAATCCATGTCTTCATAGGAAATTTTTTTAAGGATTCGGTCCCTTTCATGCCTACATTAAATCCTTAGGAAACTACAGAAATTGCTGAGATGAAAAATAATGGCAGAAAAATGTGTATTTTTACTATTTATAATGTCTAAAATGTTCTACCTTTTTGTTGTAGTTTAAAAAAAAAAAAAGGAAAGGAAAGGTTAATTACACTGTCTACTTTTTCTCCTCATTCTGATTCCTATGGTGTGCCAAAGGGTAAGTGTAGAAATCTGGGAACATCAGATTTGGTTTTTTCTCTATCTCATTTTGCTAACTAGTCTCAAACACTTCCACTGTTTTATACCAACTGGAAATAAAAAAATTGCAGATATATCCAAATTATATATATAAAAATTGGTACTAAGCATAGCTGTTTATTTTATACTGAATTACAGTTCTCTGCTTTGATTTGATTTTGATTTCAAGTCATTAGTGCAGACACTCTGGCGCCCAAACAGCATAGCTAGCCAGAGGGTAATATTAAGAGGCATCTGTATTGCTGCCAATAAGTTACTTAAACCTGGTTCTGTATAAAATGTCAATTATATTTACTAATGCTGATTAATGATAGTAAAGTTAAGGTTTGTATTCTTTCATAACAATCTTCAAGTGTATAAAAATTGTCATAGAATTTCTATTATGAAGTGTAACAGCACTAATGCATAGATTTTCTTTGAATCAAATAACCTATGTGTACAAAGCATTTAATAGTAAACATAAAGACAACGTGGTGAACAGCAGATTATTAAAAAATGACAATATCACTTTCCCGCTGTAGTTCATTACTGTAGTAATTTTAGAATAAAATTATGAAAATAATAAATCCAACATGTGAGATGATAGCATTCACATATCAATGTCTAACTTGTGTTGTATTTGTGGTGTACTTTTTGTCCATTACTGGAAACCATGCAAAGGTATTTTAATTTTTTTTTTTTTTTTACTTATCCCTCTTAACAGTGGCATTGAATATTCAGATTGATTACTGTCATGTGAAATCAACAAATTTAAGTGTTTGCCTTTTTGTTTTTGGTCCAAAAGTCAACAAGTTGCTCCAGCTGCTCTTCCAAGAATGAATTAATAGTTAAATTGAGTTGGTAATTTGCATTTCTGCTACATGTTGTGTCATTCTTTGTTGTCCAGATGTTATCCAGGTCTAATGACTGTAATGTGCATACCCCTAGAAACATTAAAATAAGATCGATTAGGATGAGATGCAGTCTTCAAAAATATCAGTGAGTCTCCTTGGCCTAGTAGGGAGTGAAAAACAATGGAGGAAAGAAGAGAGCAGCCTACAACAACTTAAAATGGAGTGACAAAGATGCTGCAAGAGTAGCTACAAAGAGGGAAAGATGATTCTCTGTCATGTCAGATGATATAGCATGGGGGGAAAATTGCAGACCGAATGTTTCAAGTTGCTCATTAGGAAAAAAATTCCCCAAGAAGGTGATGCAGTTCAGGAACATATTGTCTGGTGGGGCTGTGTACACTCCATCTCTGGAGCTTTTAGGTCTCAGGCAGGCAAAGCCATAACCAGCCTCACTAGTGTTGGTGCTAGACCCACTCTGAGTGGGAGCTTGGCCTAGCTGCCCACCCAAAGTCTATTCAGACAACCAGTTCTGTGAGTTCCCCTGTTCAGTTCCTGCCCAAAGGTACTGCATTGTTTGTTCCAGGAAAAGGAAATGAGCAGTGGATAAAAGGAAGCACAAGGACTTGCCTGTTCACTTGGAGTGAGATAATCAGTGTGAACTAGTTGATCTCAAGTCAAAAGCAACAAATCTCATATCGAAAGATTTCAGCCTAAGTGCAAGAATAGGGAATCTTTGTTATAAGCAAATATTTTAAAAGTTAATGACATCCTTGCATATGCATCTTTCTCATTGATTAGTCATACCTTCTAACCTCCAAAATACAAAAAAAATCTTACCATTTAAGCTCTAGGTTTGGGGGATTGTTTCAGGGTTTTTTTTTTCAGTTTATATTGAAGAAGGAATGTGTATGTCTCTTGTGAGCACTGAAATCCAGGTCCTGGTGGTTTAACTGTTCAGATCATATGTGAAATGAACTTGCTTTGTGGTGCTTTTCTTACCTTTATTTTCATTTTACTTCAGCTGTACTTCCTACAGCCTCTGCTGCTGGCTGTGTTTATGTTTATTGCCTGCAATTAGGAGGCAAGTTTTATAAAAGCCTACATTGCCTCATTGAGAAGACAACAAATCTGTCAAAAACAGAAAGCAAAAAAACCCCAAAGCCCTGGTTACTCTGGAAAGATGAGAGCTGGCTGCATGGCACAATTAGATTTGGTCTGCTGTACCTTGGAAATAGGAAAGATGAGGCTGCTTTTTAATTGAAGTGCACAGCATAGCATGCTAATTCATTGTTGCTCTGCCAGCAAGGAGCTTGAAGTATTTTAAATAAATGATGCCCCAAACAGAATTTGATTATATCTGTGTTCATGTGACATTGTACTATCAGCCTACAATAATATGCTGGTTAAGTGTAATTCATTGAGTCCTGCAGGCAGTATTAGTTCTTGCTCTTCTCTTCTGTATCAGTTATTGCAACAAATTAGTGCAAAGTACAGCAGAGTGGTGCTACACTGGACTATGGAACATTGAATATTGCCACCCAAAATCCAGAGTATAATCAAAGTGATGTTTGTGTTGGTGTTT
>WEIV01009801.1:25941-185994 GCA_013390005.1 Calyptomena viridis
GAAATTATCAGTTTTTGGATGGTTTTGAATTTTTATCCTGAACAGGATTTTCTTCCACCATTTTACTGAAGATATTTAACAAGCTTTTGAAGTTTGTGAGGTTTTTGTTTGCTTGTTTTGGCTGAACTGATACACTTTGGATCTCATGCTGGTAAGCAATATGACGGAAAAAGTCCTGAATCCCCATACCATCATTATCTCTAAAAGTTTGTTTTGTGACATTGGTTTCACACCACATCATGTCATGGATTCTTGCAAGAAGAATATAATCTCTCAACCAGCAGCTACATTTTTTTGAGGCTGACCAGGCTATCCCGAAGCCTCTGAAGTAATTTAGGCTTTTTTTTTAATTTTTCCTAATATGTATGGATAGCTTCACACAGAACCATGAAAACTGTTATTCCTGATTTAGGTTAAACTGCCTCATTTCTTTCTTTTTGACAGCTGCGGTCAATAGATGTTGACCAAAAGCTGTCAAATTTCCTGAGAAATGAGAAAGAATTTTTTACTCCAGATGAGAAGCGGGGAGTTATTCATCTTCTATCCTGGGAAATCCTTCCCTTATTTTGACAGGCTTTAAACAAATTGTTAGCTTTAATTAAGTTTGAAATGGGACAAATGCACAACCTAAACTGCCCCTTTCTAGGAAGTAAGAAGACAGTAAAATTAACCATGAGATTCTGCAATGGTGACTCTTTTGCTATAGTGATTGACTGCAATTCTGTATTTAGGTACTGTGGAAATTTTGTGTCAGTTTAGAGAGACAGTTTTATGAAGACAATGTTGCGCCTCTCATGGGAGGAAGGAGAAAAGACAGCTGTGGAAAAGATCAATAATAAAATATACATATGGATATAAAAACGATGAAAGCTAAAGATGCTGATTTGCAATGCTTTAAGCTGGAGTGTGTTGGGGGAAAGTTGGCTTTTGTTTTGGTTTTTAAGTTCTGATTTTCTGATGGTTTTCTGGATCCACGTTTAATCTGGAAAAGAAATATAGGGTAGACATATTAAAATTAACAGCTTATCAGGCTAACAAGCCCGCAGAACATCTATGGGATCTCTGTAAAAGATGCAGATCCATACATACCCATTGAGCTGGTGGAGTGGATTGAATAGGCGAGGACCCTGTAGAAATTACAATTACTCACTTTCTAAAGCTGCTCTAAATGTGTCCTGCCTCTGCCTTTCTACACTGCATACATATGTAAAGTCAGGATTTTATCTGAGAAAAGTTATATTTTCATACTTTCCACAACTGCACAAGTCCTTATCCTGTCCTTAGTGAGACAGAACTGCCACCCTTATTTAGGGACGGCCTGGAGATTGCATGGTATGGTCCATTTTCTGTAGCACTAATTAGACAAGATCAGCTAATGTGCTCTACTGAGTGGTAACCTTTCTTATGAAGTTCTTGGGGAAATTCTGTTACAGGTTTATTTTTATGACATCTTTCGGACTGACCTTTGTATTCTTTATGCACGTACACTCACACATATGTGCTTCCCAAGGACTGTTTGCATAGTTAGGAAGCATATTCGTTACCCTGTTTCTATCTTTTGCTTACTCAAATACTCTGAAAAACTGTTCAAATTCAAGTATTAAAAATATTTCTGTTGTTAATGTGGGAAGTACCTCATGGTTATTCCAAATTATTCCAATTATCTATGTTATTCCAGATAATGAAGTGCTGTTTTCTGCCAGATAAACCTTTGCAGGTCCTTATGTAAATGATGTAGTAAAAACTGAACACCAAAGCAAAGTGAGTTGCAGGAGGTGCACCTCAGGCTGTCTGACTTTCCTCTCTCCATTTATTGAACAGGTAAAATAGTACTTCCCTACCTCAGAGAGATGTTCTGGATAGTGTAAAGATGAGGACCCTGCAAGAACACTGAAAATAGGTCACAATAAAAATTTCCAAAACTCTACAGCCAGACATTTCTGTAGTAATCTCATCATGGTTTTGTTTCTTTCCGTGAAACACAAGGAGAGGTGACCTACTCTGTGCACAGCATTTTCACTCTCCTTTTTAAACATGCAGGATGTATCTGCCTTGGGGGTGATAGGACAGGGCATTCATCTCATTACTGATGCCAAATGCAATCAGTAGACAACTTGCTGCTTTAATTTCTGAGGTCTTATAGTTATGGTTGTAATATCATGTGATCATTTAGAAAAAAGGTGAATAGTTGTTTTTCCTCTAGTATATCTACCCATTGGCAATAAGTAGTTAGGATTAAAAGCTCCATCTAGCCCAAGGCTATAATGAATATTCAGGAAAAAATGATTCTGTACTGCTGCTTAGGGAAGTAAAAAGACGACCCTGTAACATTCAAATCTCCCGTGCTTTGGAATAAACAAGCAATATCTGATTAGAAACAGGAAGACAGAAGACACACTGATGTACAGCTCATGCCAAAAGAGACTTCATATGGTGTTACCAACAAATTCCTGTAGGTACAGTGCATGAATCAATATTATGTTTTAGCTGATAATAATTTTACCAAGCCTTTATTTAGATGGGGTTTGTTAAAAAAAACAAAAAACAAAAACCAAAACATAAATGCAGCAGATAGATGAAATGTGGTAGCAATGGACGTTACAGTCCATTGAAGCATTTGTCCATTCTTCTGGATTGATACACAGAGCAAAATTATGCTACACATTCTGTAACAATCACACTATATCATTATTAATAAGAGAACCAACTAACCTAGTTATGTGTGATGAAAGAAGATAATTTATAGCAACATGGTAGACTCTGAACCAAAAGCATTAAGATCCTGTACTAAATAAAGCAGAATAATATTCTGTTTAGTTCATACTGTTGATTTTGCAAATACAAATTGCCTGGCTGTTTTTACAGCTCATGTTTTACATATCAAGCCATTTAGAAAATATTTCTTAACTATGAAGGCTTTGTCAACCATTTTATTAATGATAAAAGCTGCAGGCACTTTCATAAAGTTGGACTGGGGTAAAAAGAGTTACTTATGTTATATTAGCAGTGACAGGTATTTTTTATAATGTGATTTACAGGCCTCAAGATTCAGTCTTTCACAAGTTATATATTCATCCTTGAATGTTTTATAAATTCAGTCTCTGCTAAGAATCAGTAAAAGCGATTTGTAAATTGGGGTCAGTCTTTCAGAAATCCATGTAGGTGGGAGGTCCTCGATCAGCCAAATTAATTAGGCAAAATGAAGCCTGTACATAGCTTCTTCAAAACTAGTTTTTGCTATCATGCTACCCACGTTGTTAAATTTGCACCCGAATTTAAAACTTTGCCCGAATGTGACAAATTAATATTCTCAGAAACCTGAAGTCTTGAGCTGCATTTCTGTAGTTTAGAAGTGAATTTTCTATTTCTAATCACTTCAGTGCTTCTCAAAATTTGTGTTCTTGTGTGACCTCTGCAATTTGTTCTTAGTTCAAAGGTGAACTTCTGTGGAGAGGTTGTGCACCATCCAGCAAACTTCTCGTGGACTATATAAAATCAGTTTATTAATTTCCTATGCAAAGTAGCTGTCTAGTGACCTATGTTCTGTTTTCAATCATCTGAATGCTTATGGTGCATTTTTCCAAGTCCTTATTGCAAATACAGTAGGGAACTACGAAATTTATAAAATAACAAATAGCTGTTTTCAGTGATCTAAAGAAGAAAATGTGAATTAAAAAAAAAATAAAAACAGGTGGGGCTATTATTCCTTTTTGAGAATATGTCAGTTGTCTGTAGAGCACAAAAGCTCTGGTATTCTCATACAGTGACTTCAAGGCATAGAAATCCCTCTGGCAGCAGGGGAGCTTAGGTTGTGAGCACTGGCCACTTGCAGTGTCATTGCTGTGAGAAGAGAGAGGATGAACTGAGGTGGCTCACTAGTGCTGACTGCTGCACTGGGAGGAATCTGAACAGGAGAGTCTGGAGGCAAAGCAGAGCAAGGAGGTGGAAGAGGAGGGTGGAACATGGCTCATCTGGATGCCCCAGTACAACTCCATTGTAGGACTCACTGAAAAGGGAAGCAGCAAGATATGTTGTATATGTGTGTGTGGTTTGGATGTGGCACAAGGGTAAACAGTAATTTTTTTAAATTAGCTAGCATTATCTTCCTGTGATATTTATTTCTTGAACAAATGAATTAGAGAAAATATTATGGGGAAAAACATCACGTTTAGAAATAGCTATTTCTGTCCAAAATTGTCAAATTTAGTGAAAATTCTAATTTTTTGTATAAAATTTATCACCTTTCCAGTGACTGTCTCACTGTGCAGCAAAGCACTGTGTTTGTTTCATTTTTTCCATGTTTCCATGTTTCACTAAACATTCATATTTTTTTCTTGGAATATTAAGTGAAATAGTATCAAAGATTTCACCTCCTTTAGTTGAATTTTCAAATTATTTTCTTATTAAGATACCTGTGCTTTTATGGGTACCAAAAATGTGCAATTTTTCAAGGCTGATACAAATGAGCCTTTCAAAGAGGTTTGTCTAATCATGTAGTGTGCAATCAGATATTTAAACTGTTTACTAGGTTGAGAAATAGAAGACTGTTTCATTGCATTCATTGCATTAATCTCAGTATGTGAGAAGTAAAACTGATTGAAAATAAAGATCTTTACTGACTTTTGTAATTAAAAAAAAGTCTATTATTATTTATTAAGACGAACTAGTTAAATTGTCTTAGGTAGGATGAAAATTGGCTTTGTATGAGACATCTCCCAACAAGTTATTCAATGTAGATTAAAATAATGGTGTTTTTTAAAGCATTAGTGTGTGTTGGAGTAAGAATTCTTATGGCAGCACTATAAGCACAAAGAATTCAGTATAATGAGTTATGTGGTGCCAACATCCTGAACATTATTACAAGAATTTCCAAGGAGAAGAATTAACATAAAGGATATACAATTCGTGTCTTCTAGAGAGTCTCTCATTTCTGCGTTGGGCCTCAAGGAAATTCAAAACAGAAATGAAAGTCAAAGATGCAACTACTTTCATACTGCCGGTGCAGCGTTCATACATATTTCATGGAAGCTGCATGGGCGAGGAGATCACCCTTTTTATTGGAATGGCAGAGCTAAGTCTTAGGGTTTTACTATTCATGTCAAGCACTGTGTATTTTCTAGGAACACAGCCTGTGGGGTTTTTTGTTTGTATTTAACCATTGGTGTAAAAAGAAAAAAATGATTTCCTGTGTGTTCACTAGACTGGCAGCCTTGGTGTCCACTATATTTTTTTAAACTAAACTTCATTTAGTCTCATCCCATTCTCAGTTGCTACATAGCAATACAGCTTTCTGAGTTTTTACAATATCCAAATGGGAGAAAATAATTCATATATGACAGGTTTATTTATGAGAGAGTGTGATAAAGACTTAGTAATACCAAATAGCCTACTCTCAGGTAATAGGTGTACTAAATCTTGTAATTGCACCATTCAGTTTTTAACCAGAACATGCACCATTTCTACATGAATCAGTATTTTAAATTTCAAGGTATTTGTTGAAGAGCATTATCAGTTGCCAACAGAAAAAAACAACAGCCCAAACTATGAGTTACAATGAACAGCAACCATTACATGTGCCAGATGCAGATGTTAGTTCCACTGAGCTGTTCTCAATGGAAAGGATAGTTGATTACTGTCTACGTTAGACATATTCTGGAAGGGAAGTAAATGACTGGAAATCAGGAGAAGATTTCAGTTTCTGGCTTTAACATAGAAGATTTTGATCTTTCATTTATACCATGTCCATACCAAGCTATTCAGAGTTCAGGAATGCTGAATTGCGTTCTGATAGCCCTGCAACCTCGATTCATTCTTGTTGTTCTGATCAAGGCTTTATCATCCAATCTTCAGGTTCACATTATTTTATAGGATACTGCGTATTTTTAGTAGTGAGTCATTAAAACTGAGAAGTAATTTTTAAAATAAATGGTTAAAGAAAGTCTCTGTCATCCAAAATGGTATTTTCCCCCTCTCTGGGAAGGGAACATTTTGTGATATTTTTGTTGTTTTGAAAAAAGTAATTTTCTTTTTTCGTGAACTAACCATTCTGTAGTGGATTTGCAGTTATTCAATGTGTCCAAAATAAGTTCACTAATGAGATAAGGTTCACTTCTGATGTGCTATTCCACAAAATTGCAGTATAGCTGCTTATAGTAAAGTTTTCTATTTCCTTGATATACCTTTTGTTCACATTACTTTTAATTATGTTCTAAATTTATCTGACCTATTTGAACAGGATCCAGAACTGGTACGGAACATCTGTCGCTGGGTTAGACAGGCTGTTCAGATTCCTTTCTTTGCCAAGCTGACCCCAAATGTCACTGATATTGTGAATATTGCAATGGCTGCGCAGGAAGGTGAGTGACTCCACTGCACAAGCTGTGCAGATTTACTAATTTGCTGGATGGGGTAAGATTAGAGTGTTACTGGAATAACAGATAACAACAGAAACTAATATGAAAATTGTTGGATATATTTTGAATAAGCAGAATGATCAAAGGTTTCCTAATTTTGTCCATGCATCTAGAATATAGCAATATATGAAGAGAAGCATGTTAGACTGTTAGCAATAAATTTTACATGTTTGTATGTGTTTGCCTGCATTCTCTTATTTCTGTCATATTTGTGTGTACCATACCACTGTAAATGTCTCTATTCCTATATTTACTAGTGAAAATTATGTGTGTCCTGAGAAAACAAAAAATACACCATTTGATGGTAATTTTTTTTTCCTTAGAGCTTAAAGTGCAACATGAGAGGAATTGAGTTTGTAAGTAGGTGTATTTAACCTGTCACTTAGAACCATGTTAATTGTTTCTTTGTCACATTGCTTATTTGGTTTTGCTGCTCAGAAGCTTCAAGCAGGTGGCCCCTGTGCTGGGACAACACCTTCAGGTGTTGAACAACCACTGTAGCAGGTTCTGTCCCAAATGTTCCCACAGAGCTGAAGGACAGAGATTTCACACATGCTGCCTTATAGCCCTTACAGCTCTTTCAGCTGATGCAGCCTGCCTTGAAGCTAGTGCTACATTTCTCAGCCCAGGATTGGTCTTAAGGACCTTTCTGCGCATCCCTTTGCAGTTTGTTGCTTTTGCTCATCAGTTGTTTATTTGAACTTCTAGCTAGTTATTTCAGCATTTCACAGGTTTTCTGTTGTATTTTTTCCTCTCTTGTTCTTACACATGATTTAGCAAAAAGTGATTGACCTTTTCTTTCACAGGTGGTGCAGATGGTGTTACAGCCACCAACACTGTGTCAGGACTGATGGGACTGAAAGCAGACAGCACACCTTGGCCAGCAGTTGGTAGAGGACTGAGGACCACATATGGTGGGATGTCAGGTAGGCTTTGCCCTTTTTGATGCATGGTACTTCCTCAGAGGCTTTCAAAACATCAGGAGGTCCTTGTAGTGGGCTAGAATATCATGTCTGCAGTCACACTGAGTCCTTAAAGCTCACTGCTGGTCAATGTTTCTAAGTCATGACAGATGGAACAGATTAAGTGTGAAGGCTCTAGGGTTGCCCTTTCCTTAATGGTAAAGCACTGCATCAGAATACTGTGATAGGGTCACTGGAGAGGGAAGGAAATCTCTTCCCTCATGACCCTCGCTTTTCCTTAAATTTTTCATTCTGTCACAATTGTCAGGCCCCATGTTAGACAGAGGCTAATGAAAGGGCATTGCAGGGGGAAATATCAACAATCCAAATGCAGTGTATGTTTCATAGCTCGATCTCCAGCCTTTCTCTCTCCTTCCCACTGAGTGCACCTCTCCCAGGAAGGTTATTTCCTCCTTCCCACTGTGGTAAAAATGATAGACAGTATTAAGCAAATATATACATGTTTTTGTAGCCTATTCCTGAAGATGTACAAGAATATCTTGTGTAGGCCATATTTTCAAGTCCTGTTTCACAGTTTAATTTTCAAACCAGCAGCCAAACTTTTACACTCCAGTTCAGTGCCTGTGCACACTAACGTAGTAATCTATTGACCCTGTGTGCTCTGTTGCTGTGACAACATGAACTTGGCCCTGCATAGACAATGCTGTGAGCTTCTTTACTTTACTGGTATGGAGATTAGTCTCCTTGGTGATAGAGGGAGCAGTAAATATACATAACAGAAATAATAGCATCCTCCTTATTGAGTCAAATGCTGTTCTGTCAGATGCACCTCCTACCTCACCCCAAAAACTTAATCAGAAGAGACAGGCAAAAAGGTGCTTTATTTTATGTGACTGGTGTTATCCGTAGAGAACCATAAGAAATGTAGCAAAAGATAACTTTTAAACAAACTTTAATTCAGAGGAGTGTATTCAGTGGCAAATTGTGTTATTGCCTTAGATAACTACACGGAATTTGGAATTTTTTAGAGAATGTTGAAAAATAAGAAAGGGATAACTATCAGAAAAAATTGTTATGCCTATCGCATAATGATTATTTCACAATGACAGTCCAATAAGATGTTATATTTTAATATTATGCGCAATGGGAGGAAAAGGGAAACAAGAAGAGAACAGCTACAGCCCATTTCAATTTCTCTAGCCTGCCATGTTGACAGGAAAAGAATAAAGGAGGTCACAGTGGGTGCTGTGCATTAAAAATTAATAAAAGAACTATTGCAGTAGTATTTTATATAAGTAACACCATTCACATTCTCTCATTTAAGTTGCAATTTCTGAATATTCCTTCCTACCATAAGTCTGCCTAATAAAATCTATAAAATGACTGCATTATGAAAAGTGTGTCTCCTATGTCACAAATTTGAAACACGTATGTAGCATAAATTACAGTTGCACCTGCATGTTCAGCTTTAAGTGAGGATGTACCAGCACTTTTGTGGTTTGTAATACTAAGTGGACCTGAGGAAAAGTTCTTTCTTTATTTTATTTATATATACGTGTGTATGCGTGTAAGTAAAACTTTTTTTTCTTCAGAAGTTTTACATGTACCAAAAGAGAGACAAAGTGACATTTTAGAATGCACCGTTACCTCTGACGCAAATCTGGTTATTTAAAAAATATGAAAAATGCTGGAAGTGCTGTCAATTTATTGTTTTGAAGGAGCATAATGTAACAGATAAACGTTTCTTGCAGATAGTTGTCATCAGTAGGTCCTAATGCCACAACTCCTTGCACAAAAGAAAGCCACAGAGCCAATTAAGTCAATAGACTTGGCAGCATTTTGCAATACTTTCTGCTTGGCCATCAGGTATAGCAGTGTACAAATTTATGAAAGTAGGAAAGTAATTTTAAATGAAGAGAGCTAACATGCTTACAAGAAGACAGAAAGTGGGAGAGCATGTCATCTCAGCAAAGCAAGGGGCTGGGTGGCCATACTTCTGAGGTCTCTTTGCAGCCGTGCCATGGCTGAGACACATGGCCTGCAGCCAGACACTTGACCTTTCCGTGCTTTATTTCTCCTGTCTCTGGAATGGCAGTAACACCACTTATATGCCTACAGCCTTGTTGGGCAGTGCTCTGTGGTCTTGGCATGGAAGTTGCTTCGTAGCATACTGTGTTTGGTTTCTATTTTGATGGGCATAAACTTCTTTTTTTATTTTATCTGATAGAGTCAGTAAGTTTTTGTTGTTTTATGTCAAATAATTCCTCTCAAGAGAGAATTAATTTTTTAAGTGAAACTCAGTGCTATTATAGAAGCAATAAGTCTGGTTCATTTTCAGTGTGTTTTACCAAAACACAGCTGGTTTATTGTGTTCTGTCGTACACAAAGCTACAGCAGATACTATTCAGAGCACATAGCCGAGCTGGATGGGGCTTTCTGGATTTTTCCACGTGCACAGATTCTGGATTAGCAGTGGTGCTCACATGGCACAGAGGTACAGTGAGAGAGGCAGAAGTCCCTGTCCTGCAGGGGGCCGCACTCATGGTGCTGTGTGACGATGGGTGAGGTAGGAACTGGCCCCAGCCCTGTGTAGGTCTCAGCACAGGGTCCCCTGAGTCATGTGTGCTGGTGAGATCTGAAATGTACCTTGGCTCAGCACTGGTGACCCTCAGCATTATCCAGCTGGTAAGAAATTGCTTGCAATGAAATGTTTCTGGAGTGCTAGATTAAACTGGATTTTAGATCAGTCTGGGCTTGCTTATCTTTTTCCCCTTCTCTTTGCACATAAATCGTAGGAAACTCCCCCTGCCTCCAGCAGCACTGTCTGCTTGTGCTTCAGAAAGTAAAAATCTGAAAGTGCAGCAGGGACACATTCCTTCCTTGGTGTCACATAGAGAAACTGCCCTGTCCTGGCACTCTGCCTTTCCCTTTGCTCCCAAGAGCCTCAGTGGAGGCCACAGCACGTGTGAGGAGGTGGCCCTCAGACACTGGTGTGAGCCACCCCAGCCCGGAACACCGGCCCCTCACACCCCCAGGTGAGTCCGTGAGCCAGCCCCTGTCTCTCTCTGCTGGCCCGTGACAGTGACCAGTTCATGGTACAAGGAAGTACAAGGATCGACATTCTTCAGGGGTTTAGAAATTCACTGTGTCCACATGTTTCATAATACAGTGCAAACTGCCTTCTCCAGATGAGTGCAAACTCCTCTGAATTTGTTGGTTTCTGACAAAGACTCAATAATCCAGATATGTCAAGGCCCTGGCCTAGCAGTGACCTGACATTCTGACTTACAGGCTTGCCTGTCCTCTGGTGTTCAGAAATGTGCTCCTACATGGCCATGTACTGAAAAAATATTTTCCACATAAAATTTCCCCTTGGCCTTCTCTTCCCTTCCTTCTTGTCTGTATTGTGTGGAAGTAGCTATTATATGCAGGAAGTTCATCCTTCATTTTTCTAGGTAAGAAAGACATTGAAGCAGTAATTTTTTTTAATGATTTCTTTTAAATTACTAAATGACAGGGAATTTCCTATGGTTTGTCTAACATACATAAAAATAATAATAATAAAAAAGTTTATTAACATCATTGCCAAATCCTGAGATCTTTTGAGGACAGACTTATGTCTCTGTTTTTTTAAAACATTTTTTAAAAAATCTTTCAAAGAAGGAGAGACTTAATAAGATTACTTTGAAACTTCCATTTAGTTTGAGTTGTCACAGTCAGTGTTTTCTTGCCAGCCAGTGCTCGGGCAGTGACCTTCCTGTTTTGATCTAATTTGATCATTTGAAAATTTCTAAGCTGCAAGAGGCATCACTCTTTCCTCTGTCCTACCCTCCTGTTTCTTGGGTGGTTTTGACAGGGAAGGATCCCAGTATCCCAAGTGGATGTTTGACCACCAGACTGTAGGATTAGTCTTTCTTCTCCACTTCCCTGCAAATATTGAATTATTAATACAAAGTGAAACAGCTCTCACAGGATACATACTCATACTAGCACAGCCTGCTGACCTGCATACAAGCCTGACTTGGGAGAACCAGGTTTAAATCCCAAGTGTGTGCCTAAGTCCCAGCTCAGTCCCCTGGATTCCAAGTTTACCCTCTGACTATTTAGCATTGTAAAATCTCTCAGGTTTTTCCTTTCCTTTAAGCTGTATCCTGGTACCAAAAAATTACTTGCAGAAAAAAATTCACTTGAATTTTGACAAGTTGTTGTTTTCTAAAGAAAAGTAATTTCCAATTGTCACTATGAGCCTCAGATGAGTCCAGGGGCTATGGTAGCCCTGTGGATTTCTGTGGCCCCGTTTACCATAGAGGACATTGTCCTTACATGATCCTAGGCTTCTTCCATTTTTTTAATAAATTTGCAGGAACCCGTTAGTCAAAAAGTGCAAATGTCCTAATAGAGTCTACAAAATATGGTTGAGGAAATAAGCCCTTATGATGAAAGAAAAATACTAAAATTAAGATGTGTTTTCCCAAACTGTATAACTATCATATGTGTTTACAGGATTAGAGACATAGTTTGATTTCCATTAAGAAGCTTTTAGAATCGATCTAGCAGTATTTCATTTTTGAGAATGTAGAATACGTGAGATTTTATCGTGAGTTCTTCCTATGCTTGTGCAATGCAGAGTATTTATTTCTTAAAAAGAGGCTGATGCTGGGGTTTTTATCCTCACAAGGAACAATGACCTCTGTCTCTGAAAGAGATATTTTAGTATGTATAAGTATAAATTATTCTGAAAATGCATATTCTATAGATACCAGAATAAGGTGCCAGGTTTCCCAGAGAAATGTTAATGTGCTGTCAGCAGCTGTGTGCTTCCCTAATATTTCTTTCCTTTAAATGTATTTTAAAATTAAAAAAAAAGTTTTTTATGAGCTGTCATACTGTGCTTCCATACTCCAGATGTGTTTTATAAAACACATCACATTTCAGCACAATATGATATCTATTGCAGGCAAAATAGAGCAGAGCTTCTTTTGAATTTCTGTGGTTTTTTGTTCTTTGTCATCTGTTTGTTTCTTTGTTTTTGTCTGGAAGCCAAATCTTTAGGGGATAAATTTATAAAACCATACACTGGACTTAGCAAAAAACTTAGGTTAAAAGCAAATCTCTCTACGGTATACTCACTATGTATTCTTTAATGCTTTGTTGCAAAGATATTGCAGTATTTTACAGTAGCAGTTCAAATACCTCTTGTCTATGTGCTGTTATTGCTTTGTCCAATTATTACATTCTGTAGTATTTTGGCATTATTTGCACAGGTATATCGTACAGCATGTTTCAGTATGTGTGTTTGTATGTTTTCCAGAAAAAGAGAGATTCAGAAAGCTGTGTGTTAGAACTTCATAGCTGCCCACAAGGAATGTCAGAAGGAATATGCCTAAATAGCTGATTTAGTCATTAAAAGCAGGACTGTAGAATTGTTGTAAACCAGCAGAGGCAGGTAATTTTAGTTACTTTTGAAGTAAGTTAGTGGAGTTGTCTATTTTCACAAAAAAACACTGTCCAACAGTAATTGTGACATTTAAGGGAATGTTTTTCCGGAGTTAATTCATTAAATTAAAATTTATATTGACATTATTAATAGTGGCATATATTCTAATCTGAAATGTATGAATTATATTGAAAGAAAAAAAGTTGAAGTTGTAATAATAAGGACTGCCCTTTAATTTTATTGCTATGACACATCATTAAAAGAAAAGTGAAAAAACAGCCAAGAGCATTCACTTTCCTAATCATAGTTCTTTCAGTGACAGTGCAGTGTGGATTTTGGTCAATAGAAATGAATGAAAAGCTGCCCATCACTGGAAACAAAACAAAATGTATGTATGCATAGGCACTTCTGTTTAGTATAAATATTTACTGAGAGTTAAAAACTGTTTACATTAACATATATTTATAAAACAGTGTGGAAAGGGGTGAAAAACAAATATATGCCGTAGTACAATTTTAATTTTGTTTTATTATTCCTGTTCAATGTAGCTCAGCCATTAAAAGCCCTTATTTGCATATATTATGTCAGGATTCACAAAGAGTCCTCTGTTTTCCATCGTGTCCTTGCAGCAGTCTGATTTCTCTTAGTGTACTGCCATCACTGGTCTGTGCAGGAGAGATCAGAGCCCTAATAATAGATTTTTGACAGAGAGCTCGCCTGCTACCTGCCCTACACAAATCCTCACTGTTCATGTTTGCTTCATGGCAACAAAGCAGACAGAAGGAAAATGCCAAGTGCTGAGTTTGAGGTACAGCCCTGCCATAGTTTGACATTTCAGCAGAATAGCAGTTTATGAGATGCATAATTTTTCATCTGGGACTCAGCTGCCATTTTCATAGAGGCTTGCAGCTCATCGACTGACTGGAAGTAGGGCAAAGGTTTACAGCATAGATCAAGGTCTGTGTCCTTCCCATAGCTATTTAAAAATAAGTATTATTTTCCAGAAAAGGTCAGAGAACTAAGCATATTTTTTCCACTTTTAATATTTTTTAGCCAATTTCATTCATGCAAAGAAAACATTTACAGTTTTAACACAAGTGCCATTTGTAGCTGATTAAAAATGGTCATAATTGATTTCATTCAGCAAAAGATTAAAAGAGTCCTGGAAAAAGAATGAAGGAGGAGTCTTTACACAGAGTATTTGAACAAAGCTGTGTTTTCTACTCCTCTTACTTTGAAAAAGCTCGTTCCAAGCTTGAAATGAATGAAAAGTCTTTACTCCTCAAGTGTAATTGGTTTGTGGTTTATAGTTATAGATTGGATTTAAATTTTCACATTCATGCGCATGTACTTGGGAAACAAATGTAGTGTAGGTACATGTAAGTGAGTGTTTAATTTAGAATTACACATCTCTGTGAGCTTCAGTAACAGTTCACCATGTCAGAGCCTCATATAGAACAATGGTACAGTACATTGGATTAATTAAAGAAACCTTGCAGAGAACTGAATTCTCAGTATGTCAAGATTTCAATTTTATGTTAAATATTTTCTAAAGGCCAGACCCTTAAATCTCAGGGGCTGTACCAAGCAGTGAGCTGTGAATTTAACCATAGGCTAACTGCTAATGATAAGGAAAAGAGTCCAAGTTGAGGCAGCTGTAATACAGTCATTGGATTAGGCTATCAATCACTCAGTTCCCTGAGGAACAGGCAAAGACGACAAAACAGTGAAAAGGGAAATTAGTAAGGGAGGGCATGACTAGAATGAGATTCTTCACCAAATGTATCTCTTAGTTGTCTGAATCCCCCAAGCATCAGACAGAAATGTCCAGCATTGCTCTCAGACTAAAAGCCAAGTATTTGTTCCAAAGTCGTAGAAAACCATCAAATTATCATTAATTGTTGCTGTCTGTGCAGGGTGTTAGAAATGCAATTGGCTATATTCTCCTGTTTTAGTAGCCTGTAATTAGGTCAATCTCTAAACCACTGCTGTTGAACACTGGTTTTACTCTTTACATCAAAGCTTGTATAGAATATGTACAGCTGAAATAATTCATTTCACAGATGAGTGGAGTGTTTTAATAAACAGATAACTGTTAAGCTATCAAGTCTTACTCATGGCAGTCAAAGGACCATGTCAGAAGGTGATTCAGATAAAATCGTAAGTTCTTCTCAGACATAATATGGTAAAAATTAGAGAGAATGACTGTGGCCTAGGTTGTCCAAGCATGTGTGAAAGAACTTGTAGTTTTATTCTGGGTGTAGGTAGATAAAATGGGAAATCTGTTAATATAATGGTATGGATTAACATGATTAAGTAATGAGTGCCTCATAGTTAGCATTTTGGAGACATAGTCTGATTAACAAAGAATGGAAATGAATAGCGAAGGTAAAAGAGATGTCAGAGCATTTTAAAGCAGGTTGATAGAGCAGGAGCTTGTATTTAAACCTGCTTACAGTAATGGATATAGCTGAATGTACCACAGACAAACTATGACCTGATAAGGAGGTGTAAGTCAGGAACTGAAAATTTTCCTTCTGGTAATATCAACAAGATTGAACCCATTAGTGTTGTCTTTGTCAGCGCAAGTTGATTGTCTTTCCATGTCTGTCAGGTGTGGGGAAAAAGATGTGTCTTTCTGTTATGGTCACTTCTAATTTTAAGCAAATCCTCACTAAAAAAAATCTCAGAATATTTTTGTGTCACATCTTTTGGAGATTATTGTGTTGAAAACGGATGTATTTCTACCATAAGAAAATTACTACAATCAATTTTGGAAGTAATTTAAATATAACTAATTATCTTATGAGTTATTTATTTGAAAAGTACTTGGCATTTAAGTACTTTTCAGTTTATTCTAACACAAGAATGAAAATACTATCAAGAATTTCAAATAGACATTAATTAAAATTATAAAGAGAAAAGCTGTGGTAAAGTCTACTGCTAGGTTTGTTTTCCATTAAGTTTCATCAGCTTTCTCAATCTGATTTTACTCACCTTTCTCCTGGATAATCATGGTGAAGTCAAAATGTCTTTTGACTTTGAAATGCAGCTAAGATGAGGTCCAGAGATTGTGGTGGCACGCAGGGTAACTCTTCAGCCTTTCATGCAACTAAAAGGCTGATACTATGGGAGCGTGTCTACACTGTGAGAACTGTGTGCTTTAGAGTATCCCAGCAGCTGCTCAGTGACTGGTTAGAGGGGTCACTGTCGCTGACCAGTCTCTGGCAATCACTCAAGTTAGAGTTGGGCCAAGCTTTCTGTGCAGGCAGAAATGTACAGAAGTATATTTGGTATAGGAGCAATGGATAAGCGTGGGGTCATGGACTGGAGCATAAAGAAGGTAGTTTCAGGTGGCAGTGTTCAAGGTGGCACAGAGGTCTGCAAAACTCTGTTGCAGTGTATATATATGATGGATTCAAACTTGAATACATGTTATGAGAGTTTATGGAGCTTCACTATAGGAGGCAGAGGAAAGACCTGACAAAGGAAATGGGGTCCCAATTCATGGCAGTGTTACAAGTTCCCTGTTGTTAATCATTCATGGCCCATAATTATCTTTTCTGCTGACTTGTTATTCTGTACCCAAATGAACAGCAGGGCTTGTGATACAAGTGGTACTTGAGAGGGATCAATGATGCAACTGTCTTCTGTGGAAATTTTAACCTGTACCTGTCACTCAGAGCAGAAGTTCTAATTGTAATTCTCCCCCCAAAAAGCAAGAACCTAGCAGAGTTTGTAAACAATTCTGGTTAACAATTGTATCAGCAGAGCTTAATACCTCTGAGTTTGGTCTGGTAAGTCTTAAGCATGTTAATTTTTTTCTATATCTTAGTTTGCATATTGATTTGCTCTAGTCACTAAGTGGTATATGTTGTCTGTAGAGCCCATCTGTATTCAGTGGAGGGCATATTCTCATCTTACCTGAAGAAACATGTTTTTACATTTACGACACAAAAAAAATTGCAACACATTTTCACATCAAAATATGAGATAACAAATAAATAGAAAAACTATTTCTTCTTTAACGTTTATGAGCCTAGAGCTTCCTCCTATTCTCCTTCTCTCTGTGGGACAGCTGTGCTTGCAGAATAGGCCAACTGAGTACTTTTTTCTTTCATCACTATGGGGAAATAACCACTGCTGACCAAACACTCCAACTTCTGTATTGTGTGCTAGCTCCTCCATCTGGTTCAGTAGCTTCAGAAGCCTCAATGGCTTAGGCATCTCTGTGAAGATGTTGGGGCTCTCACCATTCTCACTCCTACAGAGCACTGGATTGATGTGTTTTAGAAATGGGCCAGAAAGTAGCTTGAAAAGAAGGTTTCACGGTACATGAAAGCTGCAATTAATCCTGCTGCAGGACAGTTTGACAATCAGATACGGGTTTTTATTTAAAAACAAAAAAAATCTTTGGAACAACTTTAAACCCAAGGCAATGGTTTACACCTGGCAATACTAAAAGAACATACTTGCACCGTTAGTGCTGCTGTCCTGCTTCCATGTAGGAGTAGCCTCTGAAAATTCTAATTTGAAAAATAACTGGTTAGTTATGATTTATTATGAATTCACCATAAGGAATACATCTTTATTCACCTAAATCCCTCTAACATTCTGTATATTTTGGTATCCTACTTAAATAAGGGAAAAATCCCAATGCCAGCTTTACCCATAAAATACAGAAAACAAAATAGAGCAGATTGGTTTAACTGGGTAGATCCTGAGTTTGTATTTCACTGGGCATCACATCATCCCTGGTGAATTACTGCCAGAAGCATTTATAAAAGTATTTCATAACCATCAGAATATTTTTTTTACCTTTCAAAAGAATGTGTCTAATATATAGTAGTCAGCTAAGGGATCTGCATTTTAATATGCCTTTTCATGCAAGCATACGGTTGTATAGAATGAACTATACAAACGTCCTGCTCACACACAGGGTATACAAACATATCCTACAAAATCTTTTAGGGAACCTGCTGTAGGAATTCAGTTTTCCAATCTATGATCAATTGACAGTTTCTGCATTGCTGGGTAATTGAAATTGTCTTCCCTGTTAACATGCACTGTATAACCCTCTTTACTAAGTTCTGTTTAAATCCCAAGGCATTTGTAGTCAGGGATTGAGCCACTGTTATTTGGCTTAAGTGAAAGCCGAGGGAGGACTGTTGAGGACAGTGTCCCACTGTTTCAGAGTGAGAAATACTTTGCAGATATATAGAGGATGTTTTTAAAGACATGAGGTCTGTCTATAGAATATGTGGTACCACACTTAACTCAGCACTGAGGTAAGGCGGATACTGTGAAGAACTTTGTTATTGGCAGCTCAAGATGAGGAGAAAGCTGAGGGTTTTTTGCTGCTGGTGTGTCAATGATGACATAGTTAACTGTGTTACGGTTGTGTCTCCCCATTCATAAATGTTTCATAGCTCTATGGAGTGACCTGTTGGTTTTCAAAAGAATGTATGGTTATTCCAGTTGTATTCTGGTTGAGTTTATCTTACTCCATATCAGTTATCACTGTGCTTACACTGTTAAGGCCATGTCATCTGCTCGTCCATTTGAATACCTCAGAATTGGCAGTGTTTTCACCAATTTTTGGATATATGCCCACTCAAGAGTTGTGTAGCTTTTAATAGTGAGTACCCAGGAAATCTTCTCATTCTAGGCCCTGATAAATTCTGCACATCAGGAACATTTGGAGGGAAGGCGTTGCCAAACGCATTCTTAATGCTTTTAAGAATCTGTTCTTTTTTTGACATGAATTGAGCAGCTTCTTCAGAACTTATTGAAGGAGTGAAGAATTCAGACCTATAAAGAGGATCTGGTGGCAACTTATTTTCCTCAAGAAATATTTTGAAGAAATCTGCTACGTGGTACGTTCTGGTTTATTGGTATAATGGAGAGATTGTTTGCATCTTTGTTGTTTATAAAAACACACTTATAGCATCAGTTCTTGGCAGGTATCCAGAGAGGAGGTAAACCCTGCCAGAGGTAGGGAAATCACCTGAAGTCTTCCTCCATCTTGTCAAGGGGAATTTTAGGACAGAGATTCCTCCTGCATGAGGCTGGCACACAGATTTATTTCTGATGTGTTTATTTTTCTTTCTTTCAGGCTTACTTTTTACAGCTCTGAGGACATCCCTAGCTTACTGTTGAAGTCAGATAGTGTGGAGTGGTGAAAGGGTCTTAAAAAAAAAAAATAAAATCAGTCTTACAGTCTCTTTTCCAAACTCAGGCTTTTTACAGCACTGTTTCCAAGGTCCTTTGCTATTTCTTTCAGTTTCTCACAAATGAGATCCACTGAGCCAAAAACTGGCTGGGCACAGAAAGTTGACAGCAGTGGTGCTCTCTTTTGGTTATGCTACCTGCATTTCCTTCCTGAGCTGCCATTACTGCCATGATATGTCTGTGTCTGAGGTTCCCCTGGGACTGGCCCCAGAGAGGCCAAGGACTTGCTAAGATACATACAGCAGATGTAAGCAGATGTGCCAACCAAGTACAGCTGAGGGTCAGGCACTTCACTAGGAGACTCTTAAGCTTCTACCTTTATCAGCGTAAGAAGTCAGGCATCCTCAAAGGTGGCTTCCTTTCTCATTCCATTGGCTGCATCAGAAATTCCTGCTTAGTGTATTCATTACATAGGTACTGGTGTCAAATGCCTAATAAGCACATGCCTACATTTTGTGGTGAAATTCCAGAGATTAGGCAAGTAGATGATGCAAGTTTTACTGGTGCAGCTTAGATTTCTCTTTCTGAAAACACAGGTGTATTTACTTTGTCCTAGTCCATTTTGTAATCTGATGTCACAGGAAAAAGTGATATTTTTAAGCCTGACATTAAAATATCTTCCAATCAGTTAAGGTAAAGCATCTGGGTTTTTTCTGTATTTTAGTAAGCCCCAATAACAGCATTCCAATCCCTTAATGCTGTTTATCATATTCTTGTTACAGTAGATATATGGTGCACATCTTCTGGTGTAAAAAGCTCAAAACAAATTTCAGCAATTTAATCTCAGTGTTAGAAAAAGAATCACAGCAGCTGCTATAGTATTTTGTATTTATGCTAGTTTTTGTAAAGATTTGTGACACGCTCCCTGGGAGCTAAATATTGACAAGCATGCTCTGGCAAGCAAGATCAAGCTTGGTGAGTTAGCACTGCTCAAGTCTCTGCATTGACACTGTAACCTAAGTCTGGAAACTATTATCCTACACCATTTATTTTGGCTTTATAGGTGATACTGTCCACTTGAATTAGGGATTTCTGCTGTATTTGTAATACTGTAACTGTGGATTCATATTTGATTTAGGACCACAATACATGCAAGGTTGGTTGTACATCTGTGTTTCATGACATCTTCAGTAGTGTATTGTGTATAGAATCACAAATGACAGCATAAAACCTTCATGATTTCAAACCTACAAGCCAGAAGTAAACATTGAGTATAAAATAATTTTAAAATCACATTTATCTTTTAAGCTGTAAAACACACCATGTCCTAAAACTGTGAGTCTATGAAAGCTGTTGATCAAAAGAGAAGTTTGGATATGTATTCATTATGGGAAGTAATTTTTATGGGAAGAAAGAAAAATCTTTGTGTTCTGTAGGTAAAAAGAAAAATCCACTTGTTTACTGATTATAAGTGCACTGTGTTTATAATGCTTGTAGTTTACTTTTTGAATTTCTGAGTAAAGAACTTAAGCCTATTTGGGCTTCTAGTAAATTTGGCATATACACTAAATTGATTACCAGATGCATTGTGCAACATATGGCATTGTACAGCTTTTGTGTGCTTCATAGTATTTTCTTAAATTACCAGCATTTGTTGTGATTCCAAAAGTGCACTTGTCTCGACTCTGTAGTACTTTGGACTTAAATGCTGGCTTTTCAGTGCTGAACAGATGTGTTAGAGTTTCACATGGAACATTTATGCTTTTGTGAGTTTTCCTCTTTGAGTTTTCCTTACACAGTATTATGTCAGCAATAGCTCATGCAAATCGGGTATCTTCATTCTTATATGTGCATTGATTGAGTTAAATAACCTTCAGAATTCCTAATAATTCTGCATGACCAAGAAAAACAAGGAAGCGATCCAGTTTCTCCAAAGATACTACCCCCATTTTTTCAGATACATTTTATTTTACATTAAATTAGAAAAACACAGGAAGGAAGGAGAAGATAAGTCCTTTATGGGGGACACCAATAGTCAACAACAGTGTGTTTCTGTCAACACCCATATTCCCATGCTTGAGGCTGTGGTGTGAATGGGCATAACAATTCATCCATGAAAACACACCAAATAAGGTACTTGTGACATTAGTATGTAATTTACTTCTAAGAGGAGACTGCTTGACTTGATTTACAAAGCATACTTCTAAAAAAGGTATCCTTTAAATTACAAACAATTTTAGAGAAAAGGGTAATGGGGCATTCTGGGACAAGGAACAAGGAATTTGTGACGAGGAGGGCTGACGGCTGCCTCTTCTACTCAGGTGGAATTACCCTCTTGACACAGATTTCCAGGCCTCCCCTTGCCCTTCTTCTCTTCTAGGAGTGAAAAATATTATACCTTTGTATAGCTTTTGGATGTCCTCTCCTACAAGGCACTGTGTAAGTGCCAAATACTGCTGGTGTGTGTTTAGCAGCAGCAGTGTGTGTTCTGATCAGTATTTTAAAATCAACAAATACTTTTCGGGCCCCTGGCTTTCTGTTAATTGGCCTTTACTTTGATCACTGAAGACCTACAAATGTGGTTTAGGAGTTGTGCTGCCACCATTTTTCTTCAGTGGAAGCTGAGAGGATGAGTAAGTACATAAATTAAGTCCCTTACTCACCCTCTGAGCTGCCCTCATTGAATAATAATTAAAGTGATCTGGCAGAGCAATACACTGAATTCCCTTGCATCCCCTTATGTTGCTCTGAATACATCAAACAAATTATTATTTAGGCCTATTAATGCTGTTATTTTTTATTAATGCAGAAAGCACAGTTATGTATAATTTCTTCTTGAAATCAGCACTGAGTTTTGTGACTGGTCACAAGCAGGACTGATATAACCACGTTTTAATTAGCAACCTTCAAGAATATATCCAGAGCTAGTAAAGGCCTCCACAAATGAGGTTTGTGCTTCCTTTATGCCACAAATCGTTTGCACAGCATGGACAAGGTATTATTTTGTTTTTCATTAAGGCACTGACTCTTCAGTTTTCTGTACATCCTCAGCTAGAGGAATGGCATGAAATTTCATATAATTGTGAAAGTTATTAAAAAGAAGGAAAAAAAGAAAAATCTTTTCTTTAAAATGATCGCCTATGTGCAGTTAAGGCCTCTGCGAAAGCCAAGGCATCAACTCTCTGTTGAGAGTGGGGGAGTCCTTTTCATTTATGAAAAACTGAGGATTGGCGTGTCAATTTTATTACAAAAATCACAGAATCAGAGCATATGCTGAGCTGGACATGAACCACAAAGATCAAGTCCAACTCAGCCCTGCACAGGACCGTCCCCAAGAGTCACATCATGTGCCTGGGAGCATTTTTGAACTCTGTCTGGCTTGGTGCTTGCTCCCTTGGTGCTTGTTCCCTGGGGAGCCTGTTCCAGTGCCCAAATCCTTCCGGGTGAAGAGCCTTTTTCTAATATCTAACCCAAAAAAATACCAAAGTGTTAGAAACTTTATGTACCTATGAAACCATAATTATGAGAAAGTATTTTTGTGTAATGAGCACTGCATGCCTGTCATATGGTGTTTTAATGTCTATAGTAGTTATTAGCTGTATATTTCTGTGAGCAACTGTCATTCTTGAACCTGATTGATGTTTGGGAATAAAAGCACTTTTATTACTTGTTGCCAGCTTCTAAGGACCAATCTTATAACCTACAGTGCCTTCAAAGGAGTGATGATACCTCCTCTTTCTGGAACTAATCATATCTGATAAAAGTGAAAAGAGTGAAAATACTGTGGGTTTTTTCTGGAAACTTTCATTGTGTTGTAGACTATTCTACTACAAAATGATTGTAGTGTTTTATCTGCCAAAGGTGACACAGGAAGATAATTTTACAGGGAGGGAAATGTTTGAATATAGACAACTAGCACTGTGCAGTGGCTTGGCTCAAGGCGCAGGGAATTTATTTGTGAGTTGATAAAACTGTGGTCTCAATTGTTCATTGTCTAGGTACAAAACAGTCTTCTGATAGGGTATGCTAGTTGCAAAGTCTTCACTACCCTTTCTTAGCTTGTTCTGTGGGTTTGTGCTCTGTCCAGACCAGCAAACAGATCTGCAATTTCAGGGAAGAAAAAATACAAGAAAAGAGAACCCCCCACCAAGTGTTTATCTTCTTAAGGCCACACTGTCTTGTTATGGCCTAGACAATCTCTAATCATGCTTTTAAAGTTTTTCAAAGCAGGAAAGCAGTAAGAAAACATTACAAGCAAGTTAGCAGTAAATATTGCTCAGAGAGCACTCAAGATTTGTGGAGGTTTTGGGCATATTTTGTGCATTATTTAAATTTCTTCATCCTGCCTCTGTCCCGGACATACATGATCTGTAAAGACATAGTGCCCTCTTCCAGTAGCAACTACTGGAGAATGGGAGCTTCCTGTGCTTTCCTCCCAAAAGAAAGCTGAGAAAGAAACCGATGTCAGTTTAACACTGGCATATAATATCTTATTAATCTGGTAATATCTTAGCTTGGCTTGTAAGAAGGAGTTAAGATGCTGATGCTAATCTAAATGCACCAACATGAAGCTCCCAATGACTATATATTTTTACTTTAGAGACCACCTTAAAGTTGGAAAACTGCTGCTCCAAAGACCCTTCGGGTTCTATATTAAAATTAATAAGGCAAGTCTTGGGAGCTGAAGAATCCTCCCAAGAAACTGCTTTCAGCAGGATAAAGTGAGAACCCAGATGTTCTCTAACTCATAATTTGGTCACCAGATTACAACTGGTCCTGCAAAAATCACATCCCATCCAGCCTTCACTATGAACAATTCTAGTTTTCGCTCTTGTTCCCATGAATCTTTGTCTTCCCAGATGCTTTTGTGCCAAACTCCAAAATAGCAAAGTGAAATTGTCAAAAGCCCCCATGCTTTGCTTCTTTTCCCAACTTACCCTGGTAGCAGCAGCTTGCTTTCCAAATATCTCAGCAGTCTCTGGTATGGTGCTTCGTTCCAAAGGATGATACAGCCCACCAGCTTACAGACACATGCAGATCCCCATGAACAGACAAGATAGGTAGTTTCTATTTATTGCTGGGAGAAAAAAAAGTGTCAAATAACTTCCTACTCATCCTATGGCAAGCAGAGTAGGGCTGTGTGCGTCAGCTACCTTAGGTATAGCTATCAGTTCTCCTACTCTTGGTTGTGTGAGTCTTGAGAAATGGGAAGTGTTGAAATAAATGGCTATGATACACATAGTGTTGAAATAAACATTTATTTTAACACATTGTATGTGATGAGCCATTTATTTTAACACTTTTCACTTGAAGTGTTGAAATAACAGGTTTTATCAGGGGACGTGTCATCCACTGTTTTATGTATATGTGAATATGGAAATACATCTACTGAGTGTGCATGTATATATATACTCACACAGATTATATGGATATGTAATAATAATAGGGTAGATGTGTATGTAGACACTATTGCACAGGCAAATACTGTGTGTTCTATTCAAGTGGAGTCATTCATTTCATGAAAATTTGTGTTTGTGACATTTTTAATATATTTATGTATCTATAAATAAATCAAAATATGTACATAAAATTGTTTATTACTAGATAGTAGCAATGGGATGAGGTAGACAGAGACATAGACAAAATAAAATAGATAAATCTGAAAATAGGACAAGGATGAACTTCAGTTATGCAAAGGGAGAAAGAAATACTTTATCTGAGCTTTCTAGTTGTCTAGACCTGGTTTCTGTAGTTTGATGTACTCTCAGAAGTTATGCTTCCCTTTCTGTAATGGGTTTCTTAGGCAAGTGGTTATTAAACAGAACAAGGTATACGTTGGGTTTTGTAAATAACTTGAAAAGTTGTTGTACTGCATTTTTCAGTCTTTTTTTCTTTTTTAAACAGTTCAGGGTTCTCAATTCCCAGCTCAGCATTCAGTCACTACTCTTCCAGTGTGTTCTTAGATGTACCAAATTGTCTTTTTGTTGTTAGAATTAAATATATGCTAAAATACTGGCATAGGCGTATAGACATACATGCACGTTCTGGTACCAGGGTTGTGTTGACCATGGTAGTTGTTGTTATGGAAGTTAAAACCAGCTCAAAGAAAGGTAGTGCTGCTGAGGCTGACAGGCAGGGCTGCTTTTGAACAGATCTGCAAGGAGTCCAGGAGGAGTCCGGTGCAAAACCTTCTTCAGCAGCACAGGACGCTCAGCTCCACTGCACTGCAGCAACTGACTTATGCTCTAAGTCATGATGGGGAGCAAGAGCAAAGCAGTCAAGGGAAAGAAAGGGCATTGTGAGCCAACCAAAGAACATGTAAGGCATGCTGTCAGACAATTTCCAGCTTCAAGTCAAACTAAAGTAGAAAGCATGAGTGAAATTAAATAATGAACGTTTGATAAATTGCAACAGAAAATGCTTTGCTTGGTTTCATGCTGATGACCAGAAGGATCGATTTTTAGTGAATCTGTAGTTTTCAGTGAGAGTGGCTTTGTTACAAAATGTTTAACCACTTCTTGCAGCATTCACAAAACAATCTGTATCTGTCCTCTTGATTTTTCATACTGAAGTTTGATATGAGTGAAAATTCCCCCAGGTTTTCTTGGATAAATAATATTTACAGATAAGAAAAATTAAATTTATCCCTCTCTCTTACTCTGATTTTAGCCTTTTTTAATTGAGAGAAGTCTCTGATGACTACTAAACATTTATTGAATGAGAACTCTGGTGATTTTATGAACTTTCAGCTGAAAGAGCATAAATAATCATTTGTATTAATTCAAAAATGGTAAAAATAAATCCTAAAGAAGACACTGATTTTTCTCTGTGATTATAGAAGTTACACCTTTTTTTCTATTTAGGTACCATTTTTTTTATTTTGTTAAAGGAAATATGGACCAAAATGATTGCTCTTTTTTTCCCAGTCACAGGTTGGGACTCAAATTTGTAGATATCCCAGAAGGAATCACATGAGAAGTAAGCTTTGAAATTGGAAGGCAATAGTTATCAGAGAAACTATTAAAACACTATCCATTTGTCAAGAAAGTCATGACATGCTAACAAAAATGTAGTCGGTTGATACAGTTTCAAGAGCCTTCTATAGCAGACTTAGATAGAAATTGTTTCAAATCTGCAGAATCATTAACTTTATTCTAAGGTCTTGTGGCAAAATCCTGACTTCTCTGTAGTCAGCAGAACCTTTGGCATTTATGTGGTAGTGTTGGTGCATCTCCGTTCACAATTTGGGAATAAAATGAAACATGAGATAGCCCTTGCTTTGAAGATGTAGGTTAACTGATGTAGAGACATCCCATAAAAGGAATATTCCCTCAAACGCTCTATTTGGTAGATGAATAACTAAAATTTTTGGTTGGAAATAGCCAGAGCCTGATTATATAGTACATTATTGTTAGCAATTTTGGCAAATGGTTATTAATGAGTAATAATGGACTGAAGAACTGACCATGCAGGGAAATAGATAGGGAGCAATAAAAAGAGTCATCTCTCAGTCCTGAGAAGTGTTGGGCTGTGTGCCATTTAGCTGTGTCAAGGTCCATCTTGCACTTGCCTTTTGGGAACTTCTTGTATTTTTTAGTGCGCTGAATGTTGTGTGTCCAATTTGCAGACCTCACAACAGCTGTGGATAGTCTTTCTCTCTAAACACGTCTGTTCATTGGGTTTTCTTCTGCATATAAATGCATTCTCTGGTCATTTTGAAGGATGTGTCTGCTACACTGTTTCATTAAACTGCCGCGTTATCGGGTAATTGTTTAAACATAATGCCATAGCACTATCAAAAGGAAAGGTGAACTAATGGCATTTGCAAATGTCAGGGATTATCTTAACACTTTTATTATAGTTTATAAAAAGTAGGTTCAGGGCATTCCATGGCAATTATTTCCACAGAAATTGGTTATTTAAATAAATTGCTAATTATCTGGATATGACAGTATTGAAAACCCTGCTAATGAGTTATTTGATAAGTGTAGCTTATGGTGGCCACCTACAGGTGGGAGAGAGAAAGAACGTGCGCAATAATAGCAATCGGAATGTGATGCAAATGGATTGTATATAACCTGCACGATTCCCTGGACTGTTTGCAAATGTAGATTATATAAAGTACTTTGATCATCAGCATATACATCAGGCAGAAGATGTCCTAACAAAGAATTATGTGTTCTGGGGTTTTGTCGTAATCCCCAAACTTTCTTACCTAGTACTTCCCATAAGCATTGGATTGATACCTACAATGCCTGAACTTTCACAGACCATTTTCCTTCTGTAATGCTTTTCACGCTGGTTCAGTATTTGCAGTCATTGGCTTCTTTTGTCATTAGCTTTACTAATTTTAATAGCCAGGGAGATAAACATGTCAGTTTTCTTCCAAGAAGTTATCTACAGAGGGAGGAAAGGTGATGTTGCCTAGATTTTAGGGTTTTGTATTTTTTAGCAGCCAAACTTTAGCAGTGATTTATGAATCAAAAATAATGTATCAGCTTTTTTTTCTTTGCAATATTTAGACTCAGTGGTTTAAATCTCATATTGAATTTGTAAAGAAGAACTAAAGGGTAATATAATGCAAATTTTAAAATAATTTTAATTTACAATGCATGGAACAGGGAGAATTATGACCCAAATTAATTTTTATTCCATTTAGCAACCTTAGATACAAAAATGTGGGTTTAGGTGATTACTGTCCAAAGGTATGGGAGTTTGCTTTCCTTTAAAATCTGTTTCTCTTGTTGGTAGAGAGTTTGATAAAGACCATTCAGACAGTTTGAAAATTCAGGCTTTGTATTATCAGTCTGAATTTATTCACTTCAGTTCTGTTGGCTGTTTTTTAAATGACTTGGATCATCTTTACTCAAAGGCCCCTTTGAGAGACTTGCTGCATATATTTGTTGAAAACTTTAAACTATCATGTTGGTCCAATATATTGCAAGTGAGAATGTGGCCCAGTATTCAAGACTTCTGAGACTATTTTTTTCTCTCATTGATGGATTACTGGGATCAAGAAGGTCTGAATTGTTTCTGCTAGGAACTTCCAATGCTACGGGGTTGCTTGAAGCCTAACATCAGGCTTCTTGAAGAACACATTAAGTTTGGCTCTCAAGCCTCAATCTAGTGAACGTTTTTTGGTGTTTGATGGGATTGAGTCCTCTGGGAATTCCAAGAACTTACAAAGTCATAATAAAACACCTGTCTTCTGGCATTGGTAAAGGATTTTTTACTTCCTAAGGAAAAATAAACAGTCAAACAAATAAGCAGGTATAATATCTCTCATCAGTTTATCATCAGTCTGCTATCCTCAGTAGACAAGGGCAGCTCTGCCTACCTGTGCTGATAAGGGAGAGGCGTTTGATTGATGTGTGTTCTGCTTCTCCTTCATGTTGTGTTTCACCTATTGGATTTCCTTGACTGCAGTCCCTGATAGTCTGAAAAGCCTAACTTTTTATTAAAAAAGAAAGAAAAAAAAAAGCCAAAGCTCTTTGTTTTAGGGCAAGAAAAAGGTCAGGGACTTTCACATCATATACTTATTTGATTGCATATATCTTTATATAATAGCAAATATTTGTTCCATAATTAATGAGATTTGAAAGAGTAGTTTTCAACACAGATTCGCATGTTATCTTCACAAGGTATTTTTCTGTCTGTCTCTCATTTTTGTATTTCACTCCCCTGCCTGAGGTCTGAATAAATGGATTTTGTTTATTAAATCTCATTATTTTACAGCAAGGTAAATGGTAGCCACATCTAGCATCTGGTAGCAGCTGTAACACTTCTATCAAGAGAGTACCATATCAGCAGTTTCCTCAGCTGCGGGTGCTTAAGTACTGGAATTACAGGTCCCAGTGTGTCAAAGTATGTGGTAGATGCTTATCTTTTAGTATGTGAGCTGTCTTTCAAATGCATGCTGGATTTGGGCCTCAGCTTCTTAAATACCATAGGATTTATCAGACAGCATTCTGCAAATTCCCGCTACTACTTACAGGTCTTTTAAAATTTAGCATTAAATCTCTTTTATTTCAATCTTTTAAAAATTTCTTCTCACCGATCTCTGTAATGGAATTACCTTCCTGTGGTACTCATATGAAAATGCAAGAAAATAGAGACTGTAGGTCAAATTGAGTGTTCATTTGCTATTTTTTTTTTAATTTGGGGATTTTTTTGATAACTTATTATTTTGTGTTTCTTGTTTCTTTTGGGTTTGGGGTTTTTTGTTTTGTTTTTTGCTTTAATCTGGAAGGCTGTTTCACCATTTCACTATTCAGTAGGATCACTATTACAAGCAAATCAATTTTATTCCAGACCAGCAGTTTTTGTTACAGAGGGGGAAGCTTCTGAACTGTTGATCAAAAACTGTACGGGAGAATGGCTGCACCTTATGTTGTGCTTCTTCCATATGCTGTAGACTAATAAAAAAAAAATTCTGGGATGAATAGCGACACCTTAGTCAACCCTCTGATTGTCATTGCAGCTATGTATTTACTGTTATTAGAAGCACTCCTGAAATGTTTTTAAATTCATTTGGGTGAATTATAAATGAATGGAATACTTTTGCAATCATACCAATTTATGACTAATTTACTAATCACCAAATGTAAGTAGTAACTCATGTTATGAATGTCAAGTTCAGCCAATACTAAAAAGTACAAATGTTCCATAATAAATTCTAAGTTTCATTGCCATCTCTGCTGGACTTCATGAAATCATATCCTCGATTTCTTTGAGCTGAATGAAGGCCTTTCTGATTACCTGTTGTGCTGAAACCTTAAATAAATTGTCATTTGCTCCTTTTCCTCTACTGACCGTTGTACAGAGAGTGTCATTTAAGTGAGAATTTAATAAGACTGAAGAAAGGAACAATTATATTCTGAAAATATTTTCTTGTGGAACTCTTTGCTACAAGTTATCATTAAGGTCAAGGGTCTGTAGGGTTTTAAAACTGATTGAATGCAAACTCTAAGAGTTACATTGGGGTTGAAAGAGTATAAACCTTCATGCCTCAAGGCAGATGTAAGATTTTTACTCAACTAGATTGGGAAGAAATTTCCCTCTAGCCACATGATTTCAGAGTTACCAGTGCCTGTATTCTTTCACCTTTCTAAAAAACAACTGCCTCATCACAGGAAGATTCTGGAGCAGCTGTGTCAGTGCCTGAAAGCAATATAGCAAGTCTGATGCTTACGTCTAGCCTCAATTTCAAACACTGAATATTTGAAGAATTTCATTAACTACTGTTTTTTTATGACATTATTTTCAGTGTTTTTGGCTGTGTAGTGTATGTTTTGGCCTGTATATATATATATATATATATATATATAGCCTTCCAAAAGGCTTTATAAAAAAATCCATTGGAGCAAACAGTATGATTTCCTTTTTTTTTCTTTTTTTTTCCTCAAGCATGTCTTTAAGACTGGACCATTAATTCTCTCATAATATTTACTCTTTGGACACTTAGCAGTCATCCTCTGTCAGAAAATCATTCTGTTCCTTTCAAACATGTTACAGCTGATCATGCCAAATAGTCATTAGTGTCCTATCGAAAGTTCAACTTCCGTTGAACTTTCCAACTAAACTTCAACAGTTCAATTCTGTTCAACTCCAGCTCCTCTCTGTGATCTGTTCTGTTGTGATCTTAGATTCTTTAAGGTAGTTCTAGTGAGCTTTCAAATTTTTATCACTCAAGCTCTAGTTTTCGTGAAAACACATCATTAGTGCATCTTGGGTTTGGCAGTCCATTTATATACATGAGAGTTTAGTTGTTTTTACCCAATACAGTGTTGGAGGGGGACGAGGGAGAAGGCCTGACAGCCACAGCCAGACAGTTCTTCTGGGAGTGATGTGTCCCTCCCTTCCAGTACTGTATTGTTGTCCAACGATGACATCAAATTATGCTAAAGGTTCATTAAATTAAGCAGAAATGTCAGTAATATAGGAGTTATCTAGAGAAACCCCAACCAGCCTAAAAAATTAGTTCCTGAAAATACCAGCTATCTATGCTATCCGTCATTTCTTGAGCAGCATCTTTATCAGTATTTTAAATACTTGCATGCCATCAATAGGATGTAGCCAAAACAGATGCCTTGCAGACACAGTGTATTGAGACTTTAATTGTAATTCCTGTAAATGTAGCAAGGAGTTGTCTGACTCAACCTCCATATACCATTTGAAATGCAAGCTCCAGTCTTGGAGATACCACCATAAAAGAATATACTTTATTCTTTTGAGCTTTTGACTATTATGTTAATATTTAAAGGGGGCTTACATAAAGGATTATCTGAATCTAGAGACATCCAGAGGAAAAATAAAGTAAGAAATTTCAAGTGCAGTGAACTGGCACATTTAAATCATTTTTATCTGGACATAAATAAATGAGATATTTGCTCTTACTTAGACAACATCTGTGTTCAAAAAATCAACCTGATTCTTTATGTGGAAACATAGATCTCTTTGTCTGCAGTGTACTGTGTGGTAAAGTATTGTTTTCTGTCTCAGATATTGTTGTTGGCCTTTGTTTTGAGCATCACTAAAATGTTTGAGCTAGCTTTGCAATGTTTATCCAAATGTTTCTGCTGTTTTCTGTATTTCAGCCAAATGTATAATGCTTTTACAAGTATTGTTATCACTTGAAATCTGTTTGGTGTCAGCTTATAAATGAATATAACCTCTGCACCTCAGAATTAGATGTTAGTCCCTGATGTTCCTACCATGAAGGATGTGCAAAGTCACATCAGGGTCTGTTCTGACTTTTCAAACAAAATGTTCTGGTTTTCTGTAGGAAATGCCATTAGGCCCATTGCCCTCCGTGCAGTGTCTGCCATAGCCCGTGCTCTCCCAGGATTCCCCATCTTAGCAACTGGAGGCATCGATTCGGCTGAAACCGGGCTCCAGTTTCTGCACAGTGGGGCTTCTGTTTTACAGGTACCTCTTGTTTCTTCAAAATGTTAAAATTGTAATAACTGTAATTAAGATCCTAATGTATCTTCCTTTCAGACATTTGGATGGTGGGGGTTTTCTACCATCAAAAGGAATTTTTGTGTTTTTAACTTCATGCTTATTGCTAAGAGACATTCATTTCACGTGGAGGAGGAAGAGGAGGAGTTGCTAAAAGAAGATTTTGGGTGTTGCAATACCATTCTGGGAGAAGGCTAGCCTAGAGTTTGTTACCACTTTTTGTCTCTGACTTAGAGGATTTAAAATTTAAACATCTCTCCCTTGTCATACAAAGAAGGTTGACACAGACTTAAGCTTGAGCTATCCTTTGAGTTCTTCCTTTATTCTTGGTTTTTGTTTTCTGCAGTGAGCCTTCTCACAGGGAGCCCATTTAAAGTAACTCTTGCTTATCCAGGCATCTGTGTCCCTTAAGCATGTTTATTGAAACAGGAGGTGTAGAGCTGTTTCTCCTGCATATGATGCTGGCATTGCATTGGAGTGAGGTGTTGGGCTGCATACAGTAGTGGAGGCTGTTTACATTGCCTGATGGATTGTTTTGAGGTCCTGGTCAAACTGGCATGGTTAGTTAGTCCCTGACATGGAAGGAAGCCTTGGTGGCATGGTATTATGGACACCAGTAAATTGGCTGGAGATCAGCCCCTTAACTGCTCTGCTAGGCATGTCAAATCAGCATTGCAGAATATATGTTAGAATGGCTGAGGAGCAGGTGGTCTTTATTTTATATTATTCTATTATATATTGTCACATCATGGTAGATGTTCAGCTCCTTTATCTGTAGGTCCCACCATAGACTACAGCAGCTGTGGGTCCTGTGAATACTGGCTTTGTGTCACTCCATGGGATGACTGGAGTGGTTTCATTCCCAAAATTCACTTTGACATTGAAATTAGATTCACTGTGACCATCCTTTTTACACAGCTACAGTGACTGCTGAGATTAGTCATTTGTTTGCTATGTTTCATCCAAAAAAACAAAAAAGCCAACCCAGTGTTTTGGTTTGGTTGGGTTTTTTAATGTACATCAACATTAGTATCTCTGGGAGCTGAAGTATAAGACTGCTGCTTTTTTGTAGACTTGCTATGTTCTTTGGATTTATGAATACCATTTCGTATTTTTTTTTGTTTGTATTAAATTGCTTCAAATTCTCTTTTTGTGTGGACAGACAGAAGATCTGCCTTTCTTACACAGTGGTCTGAGAGCTTCTTCCATATAAGTACTAAGTAATGGTGCAAATTACAAAGCAGCATGTGTATACAAAAAAAAAATTAGGATTGCCTAGGAAATGTTTCTAGTGCTCTAGATGCATTTGATTTGTTATTGCTAGTAGAGCTGCAGTTTCGATGACTTTGTGTGCAACAGTGTTACATGATCTGAACCACACAGAGTGCAATGATTTTCTCTTCTATCTGTTTCTGGATGACTAAAAATTGGGGGGGTTAGTGTCACTTATGCACCTTTTCTTTATCCAGACTGTGTGACTATTTTTTATTATTTCTTTTCTTTTCAATTTACACCAATGGTAATGGGAAATTCTGAAATACAATTTAACACAGACATCTCAGTCAGTGCCCAAGAGGGAGAATTTTTGATTTACAAAACATTAATTATTGCATTCTTTTTAATAATTACCAAATTCTCTGAAACTGGCTTCCAGAAATTATTTGGAGCTATACTGATCTTCTGCCCTTCACAGAACAATTTCTCTTTTCAACAGATTTTTCCCAGAAATGGTAAAAAAACTGTTTTCTTGTCCTTAGGTTTCACCAGTCTAACTTAAATCATCTCTAGAACTGATTTAAAATCCTTGGGATCAGAAATATCCTCAGTTTGAGTGGCTTATTTCTGTTTCGCTAAAGTAGGGAAATCATTTAAACTAATCTCAGATAAATGGATTCTAAAGTGGCTGTGTAGGTAAGGGTCTGAACTAGTTCAATTGCATTTATTTTAAAATAAGCCTTTAGTAAACCATGCAAGATTGTGAATACAGGCTCTAAGTCTTTCTCCCATGTTGGGAAGGACAGATGGAAAGAAGAAGAAAATCTCCTTAGACAGTCTTGCAAGAAATACTCTTGACTGTGACTAGATTGAAACTTTTATTTGCTTCTCAGAGAAGACACATGTAATAGATAGAAGACAGCCTCATCTTCACAGGTCATCTTTGGAACCTATTTAGAATGATGAGAATAATTGCTGTTGTTTTCCTTCTTAACAAGGTCATACGAATAGCCGGCTAATATACTTTTCCCTGAATCCCAGTCTCTCCCACATATCCTTGGTGTCAAATGTCCGGGTTGTTTCTTCAACAGTCACAACGTCTGTTGCTTATGGCTTTGATAGTTCACTTCTGCTTTCTCAGCATCAAAATACAGAGCAAGTACAGATTTTGTAGGTAGCATTAAATAAGGTGATCTACTGAATGAGTCACTAATTAAGCATCACTGCGTAGCAAGTCCCTGAGTTAAGTAGGTAGAAGCTAGGACTGTACTGGAGGAGTTATGTATGTGTCCCATAGCCTTATCATAAATATCTGCTTTGGACAATACTGCATATTTGTACTGTGACTTCACATTTCCAAAACCACAAGGATATCTTATGACTGATCCTGAGGCAGAAAGCAAGCACCTTGGGTTTTTATGGTGCTGGAGTGAGCTGTGTACTCAGCTATGCCAAATAAGCAGTGGGCTTAAAACTGGGGGGTGTGCACTGCCACTGCTATCACCACCCTGTTACACAGAATTCCTCATTACCAGTATTTTAAAAGGGTAGGGAATGTCAGAACATCCAGCATTAAACACAGTCTCATGCTACTAAGTAGCACCATATTGATTCATCCACAGAGCCCAGCTAGAGAGCCTGAAAGAGCAGCAGCACTTGCTCGGTCACTGGGCTTCCCTTCATTGTGGCTTGACAAGAATCCTGTGTCTTCTCTGCCATGGAAGGGTGACATTCCTGGGCTAGGATAATAAGAAGGCTTTGTGTGAGTTGATTTAATTGCAATGTGGCATATCTGTTAGAGGAAAGGTTTATGAATAATAAATGTTCTTCCATTAAAAGCAAGATCAGGATTTCCTGTGCAGTTATTTGACCTACAATCAGTTCCCCATTATTTTTTCCAATTGCTTTTATTTTTAAAATTTGTTTTCCATTTACAAAATCATTGTACATAGGAATGCAAGTCAGGAGTCAGGTGGTAAGCCATATTTTACTGTATGCCATAACCACCTCAAGTGGTATTAAGCAGGTATGTTAGGAAATAGTTTGAGGAGAGAGTTTCGGTATTCAAAACATGTTTTATCCCCTCCTTTAAAAGATGGAGGGCAATATTTTAGTGTCGTTACTTGCAAAAGGCTTGTGTGCAAGAAAGTTTGCAGTAGGCGTAGAAAACAAACTGGATCATTGTAGTCAGTAGTAGCTGGGATTAAAATTTCATACCACAATTTAACAGAGCATTTTTCCCTTTCTGGACTTCAGAAACACTTGAAAAAAGACCCTGCTTGTTTTTTAATTTCTCCTTAAAAATACTGAAACATTTCAATCCATCTTCAGCTGATTCCATAGCACTGTATGTTTTTTAACATCCCCAAATCCATCAATCCCTTTTCAGTACAGGTATGAAATTTAAAAAAAATAACAATTTTATTTATGGAGATAATCCTGCACTCACTGCATGCCAAAAGCTCCAGAAATATCTAGCTGCTTCTTTCTGAGGTACAGGTCATTACTACAGGCTTACAGTGAAGCTGAAGTATTTAATTTTTAATTTAAACTTTTTTTAAAGCCCCAATTTATCAGAATAAGATGCATATTGGATTTTTTTGCATCTTTTGCATCATGTATGTGATTTACCATGTCACATTGATGGTTCCTCAGATTTTTACAAGGGTTTAGAAGAGACATACATTTTTTAAAGTCATCTTGCCACAGGAAATTTAAATGGGAAACAATTATAGAAAATTCCAGCAGAAGGAGAAAATGCATTATGGAAAAAGCAATAAAAGCGTAAAAATATTAAAGTAAAAATCACTTCACAGTAGCCTGTATGATTCAATTGTAGATCAATATTGTGTAGTTAATGCATTAGCAGTAGAGCATTAATTTGCAATTACAGCAGGTGATCTGATCCTCTGTGTTCTGTCCACTGACATAAATGACCTTTTGTTGAAAGAGATTCTGTAGTCATTATTTCTAGCAGATGTAACCAAAAAAAAAAGGTAGAACAAAGGGGTACTTTCTGAAGTATACTTGTTTCATGGTAGAGCCTTTATTCTGATATGGAATACTTTTGTTAATCTGGAATATTGGTCATTATTGTGTAAAGAATATGAGTTCCTTTTCAAACAAATTTCTTTTCTCACACAGTATGGAGGTCACACATGTCCCCTGTTGCAGACATTGTTGCTTTCTACACAGCAACAATTTAAAATCCACCCATATAATACTGCTTCCCATTCCATAGATATGATAATTGATTAGTATTGAAAGGGTGTACAGATGCTGGGGGGAAGTCCTCTGTGTTGTCTGTGCATGGTGGACCTGGAAGCTTCCATTAAAGACCAGCTCTTCACTTTACTCCCATCAGGTAAGTTTTTTCTCTTGTTTTAGGCACCAGCAGCCTGTAGCTTTGCCCCGAGCCCTGTTTCAGACCCACCTTCATCCATCTTCATCTCCCACTTCTGGATGGGATGTAGTGCCTTGCAGTTCTGTTCCGATGGGCACTGTGCTCTTGTCCTCACTACATTGTATTCAGCTCACATGCACCTGCTGCCTCCAGGCCTTGCACCACGATCCTCCTCATCTCCCAGGCAAAGGGAGAAGGTGGGAATGTACCTCAACTCAGAGGCAGAGCTGCCATGAAGCTGGATCTGCCCCATGCCCTTCTCTCCTGCCTGACAACCAGTTGTGTGTGAGACCTCAGGGATCTCAGGAAGAACAAAACCATTCTGGAAGTATGACAACCCATGATAGGAAAGCAACAGCGATGGCGTTTGCCTCTATAAGATAAACTCTCTCTAACACATAATATGGTTGTTTTTATGAGACTGCTTCTGGGTTTTTTAACATCTTCAAGGAGCCTTCTTGTTCGTACCTCTTTGGAGCCGGAATCTCAAAGGATTTAGTACGGTTTGATTATTATTTTTTCTTCAGCAAGCTTTTTACTGAAGCATTTAATGGAGAGATTTTTATAGCAGCAGGATGGCCCTTTGTGTGTGAATAAACAGGCTTTTCCATCACAAAATAGTGGGACTTGATCTATGAGAGAGCATTGTTATTGTATTTGTGCAAATATGAAACCCTGTAAGGAACTCTTCTACATGGTATAAAATGCCCTAGGTATCAAAAGATAAAAGTAAGCCTCCAAAAATATAATCACTGTGAAGCAGGGAAAAAAAATACCTTTTCTTGAGTTTTATGTCTGCTTAATGTTTAAATGCTAAAGTTTTCTCCCTTTTAATCCCCCCAAAAAACCAAACAAAAACAACAAACAACAATAAAAACCCCAAACAAAACAAACAGACATACAATCCTCCAAAAAAACAACCAACCAACCAAAACCAAACTGCAAAAATCCATTAAGTGTGTGTTTATCATATTTTCCTGCCCACCCTTTATTTTTAATTTCCATTAGGACCCTGATACAATTCGTCAATACTTTTTTTATGGCTGCAGAACTGCAAACTAGAGAGCTGGTTCTCCAAGCACTTAATTATTGCTCTTTTAAGCTTGTCTTGAAGTCAGTGAAGACTGATATCTGAGTTAAGTGAGGACTAGATCAAGCAAAAAAGTTCACATACAGGAGTTACTGTTTGTGCCATTTAATGGTATGCTGAGTGAAGATCTGAAAGAGATTCAAGTCATGGGAGTGCAGAGTTGGGCAGTGATGGAGCTGGCCCTGTGTTTTAAAATTCTAAGTTAAGTTTGTACTGATAACAATTGGGAAAAAGAAAATTGTCTTGCAATGAATAGCTGTGATTTTTAGTGCAGAGGAAGGACTCAGTATTCCTTGTGTCCCATCTCTGTATGAGGAGAATAAAGTCGGGTGGACTGCTGCAAGTCTGACACAACCACATTGGTGTGACAGAGCAAGGCTGTGCTTCTTCTGCCTGAAATTCCAAAGAGCCCCTAGCCCCTCCTTACACCAGGGCATGGGGGGAACAGAGGCTGAAGGCTTTGCTTTGTGCCAGGCGGGGTGTTCTAAGGGTGGATAAGCATAAGAACGGGCACACTTTGGCACCAGCTGGACACTGTGAAGTTTCTGTGGCATAAGAGGTAGAAGAACAAAACCTTTCTGTACAAAGCTGTTCGTGACACAGAGAAGGTAAGATGATGGAGCTAATTCTTCTCTCACCATTTAAATTGATGAGTGAAGAATAGGTTGCTGAATGCAGTATCAGGCCCCCAAAATTATACGAGACAAGATTCAAGGGATGGCTCTGTACACCCACCAACAGTTTTAAGGAAATAAGAGGCCACTTAAGGCAAAACCATTTTTCAGAAGTCCTTTGATTGAGGTAAGTGTAATCTCTTGTAGAAACAGCCATTTTTAGACTGTATTCCCAAAGAAACTCAATATGTGTTTGTATGTCTGTTTGAGTACCTTGGTCACATTTGAGCTTTGTGGCCATTTTCGATGAAATTTGTCAGAAGATAGAAAGTATTTTGCTCTAACAAGTTTTGAGAAAACAAAAGTCAGGCAGAGGAGAGAGTGTAACTGTGTTCCTTTACTGTAAGCGCAAGCACACTATGAGTTCACCTTTATTAGACCTCTGAGAATCCACATGGGACAGCACTGTTAGGATGGTGTCAACCACGGGAAAGGCTTTAATTGGCAGTCACACCTTATTAGACGTCAGAGAACCCAACCAGGAGACACAGAGCTGCTGGAAGCCAGATATCATTAGCTCTGCTGCTCACAGAGCTACTCACTGAAAAAAGTCTTCAATGGATGCAGCACTGAATGGAGTGGCCCTTCTCTGTAGAGCTGAAATTTGCAGTACATGCAGAAACAAAAGAGGGAACAAAGTGCTGTTTGAACATGTCGACATAAAATCCAAAGAAAAATGAATGTGAAAGAGAGAAAAGAGTTGGGACAGACATACTCAAGCATTCACTTCTGAAAACATTTCATTATTTTCTGGTTTTTGCCTAGCCCAGTGCTAATTACAGAAACTCAACCTGTTCTCAACTGCCTGTCTTTGCTAATAAAAAAAAAGAGGTAATTAGACGACTGTCACACTTGCTCCATTACAGATGATTGGGAGGAAAATTGCTAAGTGATAGTGAGAATTTTCTGTGAGAATTCCTTTTAATGGAAATCAGAATTTGTCAAACAAAAACAATCTAGGACGGTTTTTTTTATTATGGTTGTAAGAAATGTCAAATTAGAACAGGTTTTCATTTTTGATTTTTACTTATACAGTCTTGCCAATTTTAATGAAAAGTTGCAATATTCAAATCAGCACATTGTAAAGTTAAAGACTAAATGCTAATAATGCCTTTTATTTTGTGCAGTTTGGCATTAGTTTTACATTTTATTTGGAGCTGCTTGGGGGATTTATCTATTAGTTTTGCCTTATTTCTACTCATTTCACCAGCTAGTAAATGAAGTCTGCATAGATAGGATTGTTATTTTATAAATTTGTAAGAATGAATTAAAGCTAATTCTTTAACAATTGCTATTTGTCATTCTCATAATGAATTCTCATGCAAAGTAGGTTTAACTATCACTATATGGTAATAATTATTTACCAACAATGAGGTCTCAATTGAGCATCACCTCAAATGCTGTCCTGTACCAGTCACTCCAAGCCTCTGCAGGGGATTTGTTCTCCCAAGGACACTGGATCTGCTTCCCTTTCCCCCTCTGCCTAGGTGTGTACCCTGCTTCCTTGAGTCTGGTGACATAGGGACTTTAGGGATTGAGGCGATGTGAAGAATAATGGCTTTGGCAATGTGTTTTCTCCACCTCACCTAAGGATCCACAATATTGCTTGTCTTTCCAAAACCTAGGACTGCTGCACCTATTTTTCATGTGGATTCACACTACTGATGTGGATTCACGCTGCCACTATCATATATGAGCATGCATAGAGCTGTCCTCCATGTATAGAAGCACATGGTGTTAAGGGACATCAAGTGAGTTTTGTTTAAAGTTTACGAAGTAAATGCAACATGGAGATGACTCTTCACAAGAGACTCAGTTAATTGTTGATGAAACTGTAGACAAGTTGTTTTACTCAGCTCAGGTTGATTCCAGACATGAAGCCAGCTCTGTTGTAGACAGAGTTCCCCTTGTGTACCAGTGTGGAAGCGACTGGAAATTGAATCTGAAAGTGTACCCAGCTCCTTGTTGGATATTGAAAATAAATAGAAGGAAAGATAAAAACAGTGGAAAATATTGTTTCTTTCTTTCCTTTTTGCCATCTCTAATAATTACTTAGGAAAATTCCTGAGGGTTTTTTTGTGCGTGTGTTTTTTTGTTTTTTATGTTATATGTATTATAACTGCAGGGGACTTGCTTTCCAAAAAGGGAAAATGTAAACGATTCAGGATTGCAAAGCTGTGCCAGCAGAAAAGGGGTTTTTTTTAAACATTATTGGTCATACAAATGAGAATACATGTACAAGAAATGTTCTTTTTTGTATCCTAGCAGTTCAGTTGATATTTCAGTCAGGAGCAGTACGTGGCCGTGAAAGGAAGAAAGGGAGAAGAAGCAGTAAAGGAGGCTATGCTCAGGGAAGGCATGGTCCTGGAGCCCATGCTGGCACAGGAGTGCACTGCTGTGCAGTTCAGCATGGCCTTGGTGCTGGGCTAGCTGCAGTTTGGTCAATGATCTGGTGTTTTTCCCAGTGGTAGAAAAGTGTTTTTTCTACCCAGGAAGGAGGAAGCAATCTGGGAATATGAGTCCTAATCCCTTTCTTCAGTTTTTTTCTGGTGCAGCACAAGCCCCCTGACACAGCTTGGTCTGGCTGACGAGGGCTCCTTTTATCCATGCAATTAGAAGAGAAGAAACAAACGGAGAAGGCATTTTTCTAAAGCTGGCATTTTGGAAGCTGACAGTATGTTTAAGAAAGGGTTTAACTTCCTTCGATATCCTGAGTTACGTTGCTGCTTTTCTTGCTGATATTTGTTATTTGGACAGAGATAGGTAAAACAATCCCTAAGGAAATGTGGAAGTGGGTTTTTATCTCAGACACGAGGGACTCAGAGGGTCAGAACTATTTTATTCACATGAATCTCACTCTTCAATGGACACAGCAGCTGCTGCACAAATTCTTACAGGCAAACTGATAAAGGATGAAAGTAATTTTAGCTGAAATAAAATGTGAGAGTACTAGAGGGAAAGACTCACAAAGATGAGGGGTTAATCATTGCAGGACTGAATTGAGGTTCCAAAATGGAAAAATTGCTTTTCCATTTGATTTTGAGTGGTCTGCAGCTTTAAAAATTCTGGTCACAGGCAAACGTCCCTCAGTAGATGGTTCGCTTTAGAATTTGTTAAAAATTTCATTGAGGAAACTGGTTTTCATTGACAAATTTCATTTAATCAAAATAGATCTGTGTTCAAGTTCCTGCTGTGCCTGATTCAGAATGTCTTGGGGTGAACACTGAAGGTCTACCCTGGATCTGTTATGCATTAATGAACCTGACTATTGCCAGTGATGAAATAGTTGTTCTGTCATCAAAATCTAAAAGTGTTTGGAATTAACACATTTAAAGAAAAAAAAATATTATTTGGGTGAATCAAATCTCTGTTTCAATCTTTTTGCAACATATTTTAATTTTGACCTTTTCATTCCAATTAACTTGGATTGCAAAACATATTTTCAAGTTAAATGGAGCCATTTCATTCCATGTTGTCAAACAGCACATACTGGTAAATCTGGAACTCCTTTCCCCACATTTTTCAGACACCATTCTTTTCTGAAAAGTGTGCTTTCCTAGAACCATGCTCACTTCTGACAAATACACTTTTCCAAAAAAGGGATAGTTGACCGACTCCATTCCAGAGATGAATTCCAGAGATGATGGCTAGCTATCAGAAAACAAAATCTTAAAAACACTGCTGACTTGTATGTAATGTTACGTGATTACTTTTACCATCAAACTGCCAGATTTGAGTGACTTGAGTGATACCTGCTTTAGAAATTTCTTTGGAGCTGGAGGATATGGCTCATGGAATTGAGTAAATCTACATCTACCTGACACAGCTGGTGATGCTGTACCAGGAGCTGCAGAAGCACTGGGAGAGCTGAAGGATTTCATTTTCCACTACAGTACTTACAAGAGAGAGGTGAGACCTTTGGGTGTTAATAAATGAAATATGAAGTGATATTCAACATATATTTAAAGATAGTTGTAGAGCCTCTATATGTGATTGGACTGTTTACACAGGGGAGTTAGTTCATCTGTTTTCAAAGCTATCTTTCATTTTGTAGATCCGCAGTACAATGATACAATTTGCTATAGATGGCTGATTATGAAGCTGTTTCCCACACTCCTCAATGCTCAAGGCATGTGGAATCATATTTGTTTTCTTAGGAAAGATGATCGCGATCAGCATTTTTATCGGTGTGTGTGCCCACCTACTGCATAAAGGTCCACTTTGTAGTTCCAAGAACTGACAGAATGCTTTAGTGAGATAAGAAAATATAACCATTCCTCTAGGGGTGGTTGTCAGGGAAAAAAACCACAATTACCTCAGGGAGCCTTCTGAAAATTCTTGATTTATTCTGCATTTTGCCTCTCAAAGACATGGGATACAAAATTGCATCATTCAGAGTCCCTTGATAAGAACCGGTTTCCCACTCCCAAACACCCAGTTTAGCTATTTAGATCAAAGATACATTAATTGGCAGTGGAGAAGTTAAGGGGAGGAAAAGCAGATTTGAGTAGGCTAGGAATTAATGCATCGAATAACATTCCTAAAGGATCCCTTATAGTGCTCTTATCTCCTTCCGTGCCCTCATCTAGTAAGTGGCTAAGGGATTCTTGACTTTTTTCTCCTCCTTCATCATTGGCCAGTAACAACTGCCCAGGGTTGCTGGAGTGCAACACATGAACAGCAACTTGCAGAACCATCTTGCAGCCCCCAAAATCAGGTACTTCGGGGTCTCTGTGCCAGGATGATAACCATCACCTTGGTGCTAGGGGAGCTTCTTAATACAGACTGTCTCAGAAGGCTGCTGTGGTTTCAGCACATGCCATGGGGCTCTTTTTGCTGCCCTTCTTTTAACTCATTTTAAGCTCCATTTACTGGCATTAGCTTATACTTTCAATTAGAATGACAATTTATCTCAAGCTTGTCTGATGAACTCTCTTGAAGTATAACAAAATATCTGAAATACTTCTCTGACTTACTGACACCCACATTGCATTGGACCATCTTGGTTTTTTTTAAATACAGATTTCTTCAGCCCTATTTGAATGGTTGACTACTTTTCAGAGCCTGGGGTTATTAGCATTAGGTTATTTGAATGTTTCTTCTGTGTGTTACCCCTCAAAGTGTCACTAGTAAGCCCTCAGCTCATTACGACTTTTTAGGACTCAGTAAAAAATATTAGGTGGGGTTTTTTTCTCATAATTCAGACAATTCATAGATGTAATATTTGATTCTTTCAAACTGCTTTGTGAAAGCTGTACTAGACTCTGGAACCAGTAGTAGTTCATTAGTTCATATATATTGGTTTAATTCTAATATTTCTAAAAGGCTATCAGCTATCATCCAATTCAGTTTTGCATCTTGATCCAGTATCTGAAGACTTGTTAAGTATCATCCCATCTGCTAACCTGTATCTCTAGAGTCATTTAAGCAGCTAATATGAGTGAATCAAATCATTCCATCTGTACTATAGCAATATTTTGAAAGCTTTTTCTTACTTAAAAATTTGTTCTTTAAAACAAAGAATCTCTAGGATTTTTTTTCAGAGAGTGCACCACATTGTCTGATAATCCAATTCCCCTAATGTTCTTAATCCTACAACCCTCTAGCAGAACTAACAATTGCTGATAGAAAGGATAATTAAGGCTGCACATTTACTGTACTGGTAATTCAGTGTCCACCAAGACATGAGGAGGAGGAACCACGACTGTATAGGCAGCCTTTCAGCAGACATTGGTATCCTAAAGATTGTAAGTACAGAAACCCTTCTCAGAGGAGATTTTATTTGTCTGCATGCTCTCACATTGCAGCTCTTGCCACATTATTAAGAGTACTGTGTCAGACAACCAATGCAGTATCTACTGCTTTTTATTTTGGAAATCTGGGCACATATAAATTACTGGACAAGAGCTAGAAAACATGTATTTTCATTTACATAGACAAGAAGATTATGAAGCTATTTCAAGAGCTATGCAGCTTATAGGTTGCGCAGAACAGAAAGATCTTCCTTTAGTTGAGTCAATTTTTGCTAGTTGCTTTAGAGAATAAATTTTAAGTTGTATGTATGCCTCACCCAGATTATCATAATGCTTTTGCCCACCACAATAAAATTAATCTTCTTAAGGTTGGTAATTCATATGGAGACCCAAGTGAGCACAAATAGAATCCTTCCTGAAGCATCTTGCATTCATTCACAGCTTCAGTCTTTTTTCCCCAGAAACTTAATCAATAGACACTAATCAAGAAAGCAGTAGCTTCAACTATGCATTAAATAACAGCTCAGGCATTCATAAATGTTTCTCCAACAGAAAGGTGAATTTATATCTTCAATACTTATTGGGAAGTATTTTTAATAGAAAAAAGAAAGCTTTTATAAAAAGATGATGAATGCTAAAATTGAAAATATATTATAATATAAAAATAGTAAACCTTTAGCTTACCATTCAGGCATACTACTAAAGATATTTCAAGGGGAGTCAACCAAATTAACAGAAGAGCAAAATTGTTAATGCAATGTAAAACCTCTCACACATATCTCAGAGGATTAATAGTTGTTTATTCCCTTGCTATGGTAAAACTATTAGAAAATGTGAAGTCAAAGGCCAATTTCCTAATCAGATGACATTTTGAGAGCTATTTTATTTATAGATCCTATGCAGTTTAGAACCAAAGCTGAAATAAGTCTCCATCTTCCAGGGAAGCAAGATGGCATTCGGCTAAATGCTAGAATTTTATCATTTGAAGGGAAAAAAGGCAAAAAGAAAGCAGCCAGCAAGACCTAAGAATATAAAAGCATTTGAGATCTCAGAAGGAGTTTGAATCAATGCACTGCCACAGTTACAGCACAGATGAAAGAGCCTGCTGTCTCAATTGCAAGGAATCTACTTAGAAACTCTCACTTTGATTTTTTTTTTTTTTGGTAGTCCGTTACGTTACCTCTAAATGCAATATACGGCAACATCACTGCTTTGATGTTGTACAGCTACAACAAATGGAAACTAATATGGTAGAACAGTCGAGCTATGTGATTTGCGTTTGTATATACAAATATGTACCCATCAGTCTTCTCACTTCTAGACCAAGTATCACTGCCACCCATCTGCCTCCTTACTGTTACTTCTGTTTTCATAAAAGTGACAATTATTTTACACCCATATTCTGAAGAGATATACATGTATTTCAGAGGGATGAAAAAATTAAAATTATCTCCAACCTATTGTCTCCCAGCACAAATTCCTCGTTTGCAGAGTTCTAGTAGTGCTTTGAAATAATTTCAAATTGTAGCACAACTGCTGCCAGACATTACAGGATTCTTATTCTCACAGATCTTGTCACACCAAGAATACTTACATATCTTGCAAAACAACACATTATTGAACAGATCAGATTCTCTGACCTGCTCAGCCTGTTGCAGCGAACTTGCAGTGTATGAGATTATACATAATACCTCTTGTTAGGTGAAGGTAGTGTAGGGAAGAACTGACACAAACATGCCTAGATCTGCATCTCCTTTGTGGCCTCTGCTGAAATCTCAGCCACTGATGGAATAGAAAGAATGCAAGTGTGGGCTGGAGTTCATTTTCAGCACCATCTTTCCCACCATCACCTGAGCAGTTGAGATTTCAACGTATAATAATGAGTTTATCTAAAAACTGAATGTCGTGGAGTAAGAGAGAATAGACAGACTAACACCTGAAGAGGACTTCATTGTTTTCTCTACTAGTGTTACAGAAAAAAATTTCTCCTCTGCAACATCTCCCAATGGGAAAAATGTAAGGACAGCAATGAATAGGAATTGCTTTACTGGATGATCTGTCTGGAAATGTCTCAGACACTTTGTTCAAGTTCTGCATGGATGGCACAGGTCTTCCACACAATCTCCCATAATATGCTGACGTTTGGACAGAAACCACATCCATTTTTGTAGGGAGTGGAACACAGATAAAATGCAATGTTTGGATATTTTTCCCATTGCTTCTAGAAATATAGACTGGAGACAAAATGGAACGGTCTTATCCAAGTCTTTACTCAGTAAACAGTGCAGGGGATTTGCCTCAGTAAACACTTCAGAAATTGGCATCTTTTTATTGTGTAACGATTTTGTTAAAAGCAAAGGAATTTACAATGCTTTATGACTGGTGTAGTAGTACTTGTCATCAATAATGAACTTTTTCTTCAAAATATGTTAACTAAAAGTTTTGGATAGCTGTGAATGATTAATAACAATCACGTAACCTGTAAAATTTTTTTTTACACAATAATAATATCTTGAAAATTTACTCCAGTTCTTCAAGTAAGACTTTTAATGTCTCTAGATCCTGTGACAAAGTTAGGCTCAATTTTAATGTTTATTTAGCAATACAGCAGACAGGTCATTTCTTATGCAAGACATCAGCAGGGACCTTTGCATGCCTCTCCCATCATTACATTTTGTAGAACAGTTTTACTTAGAGCCTTAGACTGTGACTCGTTTCACATCCCATTCCCCAGTAAGATCATTTGGTATATGTTTGATTTACCCAGAGCAAAGCAAGCATTGTATCTTTTAGTATCTCAGACACATCTGCATAGATTAGAATTGCAACCTACAGTTGCAACTTACACTGAACAGTTTTAGATTTCAGAATACTGAGAGTCCAGAATAACTGATCGTACATAGCATGTTGGCCTTTTTCTCTTTTGAGTTGCAATGGGCAATCACTGGAGTCTGGATCTGGGAGAAAGGGATGGAGATCCAAGGTTAAAAATTAAACTATAGCACTTCTACTGCTGGACAGGCAGTGGAGTAAAACCAAGCTTGTACAAAATCCCTGCATATTAGTGCAATATGAATACATATTTCTAAATGGGAAAAATGTAGCACCTTTCTCTTCTAGTCCAAGTTCTAGTCCAAACCTCGAATTCAATGCAAGCTAGACACTAGGACAGCACTTGTCAGCAGAAGAGCTGAGAGCTTCATTGTGACCTGGACCTCACTCTGTGACCACAGGTGCTCACAGGGTCAGTCTCATCTTCCACAAAGAAATATTTCTACCTAAATGTTTCAGGTGAAAGGCTAGGTTAGTGAACAGCTGATTGTTAATTTACTCGTTAAACAGATCCACTTGGATTATTTAGGATTAAAGGATATTAAACAGGTGCCATCTCTGCTATGTGAAGTCCCAGCACAACTGCTTTCCAGAATGGGGGTAGATAAACCACACAAGCAACTGATCCAGACCCACTCTGTTTCTTGTACTCATCCTTAAGTGGCTTCTGTTGGGCCACAGGATACAGACCACTGCTCTGCCACAATATGATCAGTGTGTGTTCTCAGTTGTGAAGTTACAGTTCCATTTAGAGTTTTGCTTCAGGGTCTGAAGGGAAGCACGTTTGCTATGCTTAGTTGGCTGAGGAGGGGGGCTGAGTATGCAAGGCTGGTTGCAGCTCAGTTTCGTGTGTGCAAGACATGGACAACAGTGGTTACACAGCACTTCTTGCTTTTATCTGTTGAGGTGGTTTGATAAGATATTAAATGAGAGGTGATAGCAACCAAAAGGTAATTCCATTTTAAAAACAGCCATAGCTGGACTGCAGAAGAAGGGATGGGAAGTGTGCCTGTTCCCAGTGCAGGCAGTAGAGGCAAAGTGGGAGCATTAATGATGTGGAGATTGGTCGGCTCAGTTCTTCTGCGGTTTTTCCGGATGCGTGAGTTTGAGTCTCACCTGGTCTATTGCCCTGCCACTTCTCTCGTGCTGAAAAGAGGGCACAGTGTCATTTAAACTGGTGATTCAGAGGCAGCCAGGTATGATGCTAAAAACCTCTCTCTGTGGTGTAGAAATTGTCATGGCTGATGGGTCAGGGTGACCTTTTATCTTCATTTTGTTCACAACCTTTTAAAGTGCAGCAAAGGCTTCTACATTGATTCATGGAAGATACTGTAAGCCTGAAATACAGATCTCACCATCTGAGAAATTTTGAAGCTCAGAATTTTGGAATTTGCCAAAAACATGGCAAAACTATTTCTGTTGAGTTTGCATGTGTTAATGTTTGAATCTCTCTTGTTCTAGGAAAGGCCTGTAAACATAAGCAGTTGCTTTTATCACAGTGAAATCTGTGAAAGGTGTGTCTTTGGCTAATTATGCCCACCATTGGGCACCACAGTAATAAAGCTTCCATAGAAGAGGAGGATCATTTGAAACCACTTGATTGTTTGAAGTCTTTCCATTTCAGATAACATTTTTCTTTAGTGCAGAGATTTACATTTTTCTTAACAATTGCATTTTGCCTTCAGTTCTGGAACTTACTTGGCTTTCTAGGAAAGGCAAACGGTGCACTGCACACAGACTCACAGGAGTCAAATGTTAGCTCTTAGTGTAATATTATCTTCTGCACATTTTTATATTATTGTAGTTCATAACACTGCACCACAAGATGGAAAACAGTAAAAGCCTCTTTATTTATAAGGTTATTACAGGTATCCTCTAGTGTATCTCATGTGTATACATCCTGTCAAAATGTTTCAGGATTTTTGACAACAGTGTCTGAACTTGCTTCAAGTGACATGACATGGCTTTTAACTGTATTTTTTTGAAGTTTTAGTATTTTTAAGAATAGGTAATACAAGTGTTACCCATTCACAAAAAAAAAATAGAGAATTCCTTGGTGAACAAAAAGGTTTAAATAAGCGTCAGTTGAGCTTTGCAGTTAAATAACGTGTATGGGAAATTATTATGATGCTCTCTATAATTGCTCTCAGGGAAAAAAAAAGTCTTGAAGCCTGTGGAAGGTGTAACAGACCTAATTAATGCCCACACTGTTTCTTCAGAAAAAGAGATCTGGTGTGATGTAAATGCACTGCATAGAAAATGTTATTGTGCTTATTTTATAGTTTGCACTTATTTTTTTCTAGTGCAGCTGTAGTGCATGGTATTTCCCAGTGTAATATCTTCAGGATTGCAAACCGTATTATCATTTCTGAAATGTGAAAAACAATTATGTATTTGCTGTATTTTTTAAGTGTTGATGTCAATTATGATCTACGGTATATTGGATGTGTTTGTGAATGTGCATGTGCACATATTCATACTCTAAAATAGGTGGCTATTTCGTTGTCGTGTTCACTATGTGTGCATGGAAGACAAGGTATTATCAGGAGCATCCTTTTCAGCTTTTATAATAAAAGCCGAATCAGAGGCTGAAAACACTGACACATGTGGAATTTAAGATTATTTCCATGGACTGGTACTCAATTATTAATGGTACTCAATCAACCCTGCACCTCGTCACTGATGGCTGATTAGAGTTTAGCTAATGAGAAGGTGTTCAGAGAAGAGTCAGGGATTTTTTTTATTCACTTGTCAGTTTGGTTGGGGATCTCTGTGGGTTTGTCTGAGTTGATATCCACAAAATGGTCTTGAAGAATCTGTGTAAATTGTCAGACTATTCTCTGCTGTCAGTAGTTTCGTAGGTCGGAGATTGCTACTTTATATGTTTATAAAGCTGTATTGCTGTGTTTCTAAAGCATCTGAAATAGAGTGGCCTGGATTCTCAGTATGAATGGCAAATGATGATTAGCAGAAGGGACTGCTTGGTTCTGTGCCTGGCAATGCTCACCCATACTAACAGGTCAGCTTAATGGGTGCTGTTTGCTGAGACACTTCCATTGTATCAAGATTGAAATCTGGGGTGTCTAGTGAAAGGACGAGAGACAATGGGCACAAACTGGAACACAGCAAATTCCATTTAAATATAAGAAAGAAGCTGCAAGGGAGACTGAATACTGAACCAGGCTCCCCAGAGAGGTGTAGTGTCTGTCTTTGGGGATATTCAAATCCTGACTGGATACAGTCTTGGATAGCCTCCCCTAGCTGACCCTTCTCTGAGCTGGGAGGTTGGACAACACAATCTTGAGAGATTGTCTTCCAACTTCAGCACATCTGTGGTTCTGTGATTCGCTTAATTGGGACCTACCTGGTTATGTCTGTTCTTCCTGAACAGAGCAGAGGGGGAAATACCACTATGTGTCTGCAAACAAAGTTCTGAGCACAGATGGTGGTGTGCTTGCCAGTGTACTTGACACACTCAGCATCAGCGCCCCAGAAGGCATACTTGGAGCTGTGCTTGCAGGTTCACCTCTGAACAGCCTTCAGGTCTGGTCTAAGGGCTGCCACTAGGAATAACTAGTGGGCATAACTAGTGTTACTGCAGTGGTGGTATCATGACATAGGATTAAACAGACGGCTAATATCCTGAATTCTTGTTCTTTCCCAGTGGAGTTGCAGAAAGGATCATCTGATCATCAGTAAGTCTAAAGAGCTTGCTAATTCTGCATTCTGCCAGGATGTTGATGATAACCGACTTACATATTGTAGGTATGCAGTGCAATCCAAAATCAAGATTTCACTGTTATCGATGACTACTGCACTGGACTGCGAGCTCTTCTTTACCTGAAAAGCATTGAGGAACTAGAAGACTGGAATGGACAGAGTCCTGCAACCGTGTGCCATCAGAAAGGAAAACCAGTACCTAGAATTGCTGATCTGATGGGAAAGGTATGTTGTTTCATTGCCATTCCTGATACTGTGTCTTGGCATTGAATGTAATTCCATAATAATTGTATGCAGTTTCTGCTACTTACCTTAATTAATCATTGCTGTTGTCACTATTAGTCACCAAGTCTTTTTCCTTGTGAATATTAACAAATATCTGAAGACAAATTGAAATTACTTGATATGGGCTAACATTTTTACTCTAAATATGCTCACTTGATTCATAACATCCTTTCTTTAAAGAAATACAAATGCATTAGAACAAGTTCTGGAACTGCTTGTTTTAATGAAACTTAACTCAGTTCAGATTGGTGTTAATATTCATTATTAATGCTAGAAGTTCCTGGATGTTGCAGCCAAGATGCAACATTCAGGAAACATGGAAAAGCTCCCTTGTACTGGATCCGACCAGCTGAGATAGGTAGTCACAAATCAGCTGTTAGTTGGAACACTGGATCAGGTAGGAGTGGCCCTTCAATCACTGTACCTGAGCATCTCAAGGTCTTTCATATGTACTGACACCCAAACCCTCTCCAGGGCAGGGAAGTTCCATGTGAAGAGCAGTGACACCAAAGAAGTTAATAAATTCTGCAAGATCATTTAAACCTAGAAAGTCAGTGATGAAATAGGAATGTAAACTATAGTCTCCATGAAATCCTAAATTCTAGACTGTCTTTCCTCTCTGCTCTAGTAGTTCCCTGCTACAAAAGCATTTTTGGAGGTTTTTGTCAGATGCAGTGGGTTGCAGCTGCCCCAGTACTGCTAACCCCTCCACCAGGGCACCTGCTGATCCATGCTGAGAAGCAGGGAAGTGTAACTGGCTTCCTAGTGATGCCCCACTGCCTACTGCTCTTAGCAAAATACCTGCACAGCAGGGAGGCTGAGCTTTTGTTTCTGGTTACTAGAGGGGATCACTTTGAAGGCTGATTTCAGTTATACATCATGCCTATTGATTATCCTTCCAAAAATCTGATCTACGACTGCTGAAAATGTTGTAAAAAGTAAAGAATTACAAAAGAATAGGATTTGGACTGTCAAACACCTCCAAATCTCTGCTTATCATTGCTGATGACTGGAATTGGATTTAGCAGGAGATTAGAGACTCCTATATTGTTGTTGTTCTCTGTGGAGCTCTGAAAATTATAACATTACCTTCAAGGAAGAAAGACAATCCTATCCCTAAAGCTCTGGATAATACACTACTTAAAAATAAACCAAGATATAAGCAGTTTCATTTTCATCTACTTATGTTAAGCAGTTAAACCAGGCTCAAAGGGTTATATCTAAACTTCTTTCCTTTAACACCTGTAGAAACCTACACAGCATTTCCAACTCATGTTGCAGAGATTTGTCGTAATTCTTCTTTAAAGCTGTGTTCAGTGTTCTATCTTTTTATTACCTTTGTATTTTACTAAACAGACCATTGTCAAAGATATTTCTCATGTTCTTTCGAATGAGAAAAAAAAATTATAATTCTTAGTCTTTTTTGCTTATCACTACATCAATAATTAACTTTAAAAAGGTTGCGTAAAAATATGCTTTAAGGAAGCATTTAATAATTCAAAGGAATCTTAACTTGAAACAGGTCACGTGAAAAAGAATAAAAACAAGGCCCTATATAATCTTGTCTGGCTGGCTCTTTTAGACGTTTAAAAGAAGTAAGACATACAGAATGTAATTGATACAGAATATAATTGATTGTGTATTTGTATTACCACTGAATTATATCATACTGTATCTTTGCTACTAAATAATAACATAAAGGTAAGCAGGCTGCATCATTGTTAAGCTAGTGATACATTTTAGGCATAAGTTTAGGAATGAGCTGTTCATTCAGGAATGAACATTCAAGGGAGAAAGAAAAAAAATAATAAAACATGGGTAAAAGGAAATACCGTGATAAATGATCCTACTAGGGGCAATCAAATACAAAGACTTGATATCATTAATATTTATAATATCATAATTAGCAAGACTGCCTAAGCAGTGCTATTAGTGTAACTAATTATGTTATCATAAACTAAGTTTGCAGTATTGTAGGAATCAGTATTCTTACTTTCATAAATTATTATCAATATTGGATTTCATGTACTTGTGCCTAGTAAATTTAGTTAAGTACTGTAGTTTCATCTCAATTCAAACACAAATATCTAGCTTGCTTGGCAGCAAGTCATAACGCACGCTTCTCATTCACTTTCTAAAGTAAATTCACTGAAAAGCCTGTCCTTGCTCTCTATTTGGAACAGAGAAGATAACGTATTGATATGTTCTCATAATAGAAGTAATATGGAATAAATATGAATGTGTATGTTGTATATGCAGTAAAATGTGACAGCTACAATCCTGCCTTATGATTTTAAAAGCATACAAGGAGCTGTCCAATTTTGTATTGGTATTACTGTGAGATGAAAAGCAGTTTCTTCAGTAGGACCCTGTAAGAAGCTAAACAGCAAATACTGATGAACATTTGTATTCCAAAAAAAAAGTGAAGATGCTAATTTTGATATGTTGTGTGTTTGGTGTAGTAAATGTAAAAGTAGAAAGGCGTAATCTTCCTTTTTGTTTCAAGGTTTCTATTATTTTCAAATAGAATAACAGGATAGGAAGTTCAGGCATTTAACATTTTAATAATAAGGAACCGAGGGTGAATTATTTTCACCAGCATCAAGAACCACTTGCTTTCTGATCGTATACAAATTCATTGGGCCTCTACCAGTTCTAAATATATTGCAGATTTAGGAGCTGTTCTGTTCCCATCTAAGTATGCTCATAATGGTATCTGTTTTGGTTCATAGTGCAATATTGAATGTTAATATCCGTATTTTTATAGAATGTTGGACTACTTTTTATAATTCAGTTTTTGTCTTTGTTTCAGCATCAAACAGATGCTGAGTGCAGAGTGTTGCCACAGGAGAGTGACACAGTGGAGTTTTGTCATGAAATATTGTAATATTTGATGACCAGAGTAAGCTAAAAGATAAATAACTTCTTCTAAATGGTACACCTGACTTCAAACTAAAGCTATCTTGCCATGCAGTCACCAGATAAATGAAGAACTAAAGAGTTATCCCTGTCAGTTGTTACATTTATCACAATTATTTCCTTCTTAAACAGAAAGAATACTGTGCTAAATAGTGTAATATAACAAGCAGTTAAATAGCAAACATAAAATCCTTTGGCTGAAAAAGAGAATCATGTTGATTAGTATCTGTTCATCCTTCTGTATGTGCAAAACTAATTCTTATATTTGATAATTTATAGCCCTTGAAATATCAGAAGCATCATAACACTGGACAATATTTTGGAAACTTGAGTGCTGTTTTTGTTTTTTCACTGTTGCAGAATCTATTTATTTTTGTATATAGACCCTAATTTTATCCTCTTTGACTCAGCAGTAGATATTTGCCAATAGTCTTTTCAGTAGCATTAGCTTTTTCCCTTTTGCTAACACTGCAGCTGCTGCTGAAGTCAGTACTTGCCATTGTCCAGGTTGTCACCTGTCATACTACACTGATGTAGCAGTGGGGTTTCCACTTAGAAATGCTACCCTCAGTCATGGCTTCTGGTCACCAGGTGAAAAAGTTTTCCATAGCTTTATCAATTTTACTCATTCTTTCCTATGGTAGTAGCCTTATCCATAACAGCTCCAAAAACAGTCCTAGCACAGATGCTGTATCAGGCTCACAAAGGTGGCCAAAGCCAGTCTTCTGGGCTTCCTTCCTTAATGCTTTTTTGATGGCTTATTTAGTTGGATTTTGGGGGTCTTTTTCTGTGGGAGGACCTGACACTCGAAGCCTCAGCACAGGTGACTGTCAGTAATATCAACTCTGAATCACCTTTCCATTAAATGCATGGAATAAAACTTGTCAGCTTGTCTCAGCTTTAATCCCAGTTTGCAAATCCTGATGCTGAGATGAGAGATTGGCAAGGTAATGATGACACCACACAGCTTCTCACTGACTCCCTCAAGGAAGACTTTTGTAAAAGCACACTTACTTCAGCATGAATTTAGGACCGAGATCAAGTGCATGATGCAGTCAGGCAGACAGTTAAAATGTAGTGCACACACTTACAACCCAAAGTTATTAGGGTGACTGCATAAGAGGAAGGGCACAGTTAGTCTCCTTACAGTCCAAAATTAACAAAATTATGTTTTAAAATTATGTTCCTGGGTTTCTCAGGAAGATACACGACCAGGAGCGATAAAGATAACTCTATTCTCACTAGGTATCTGGATATGGTACAGTATTCCCCAGAGGTGCAATTTGATCTCCTATGCGTCTCACTGTCTCACCTTGTCTGTTCCAGGACTCTTATTAGTTACTCGCTGATCTTAATCCAGAGAGCTGAAGTGATTATGTCCCAGAAATGCACTGGTGTCAGCTGGTGATCACAGAAGTGGTACAGTGTGTCTCTGTATAAACTTCCACCTAATGTCAGCTATAAAAATCATACTTAATGCAGTGGCCACTATGCATGCCAGGTAGCTAAACATCAAAAATATGGCAATATATTCAGTTGGTATGTGTGGTTTATAGGAAGAAATAAATATAGAGGGATACTTCATACCTTGCTTTCAGCCAAGAGTTTTGCACAAAGTGACTTTTTTTTGATCATGTCTAAATGATAAAAAATTAAAAATAAGAAAAAGTAGTAATTTAAGCATCTTGATTCCAGAAATATGGAAAATCCAAAACAAACTGTTTTAATAGTGGATAATTCTCAACTGTTAAGGTTGCGATGTATTAAAAATATTAAAACTGTATCCGATAAAAACACATTTTTAGACAGTGGCTTTTTTTCAGAAGACAGATGAGAGAGAACGATGCTGTACATGCACAGTGTGTGAACTTCAGTAAAAATTCATCACCTTAAATTTAGCAAGCTGCTGATTTTCTTCTCTGAATGGACTTTCCATTGAAACAGACTTCCCATTAAGATTAAAATACTCATTTCCTTCAAGTATCTATGGGTACTAAAAGCTGAGTCTTCTGAACAGTACAAACCTGCTAAATTCTAACTTTATTGCAGTCAAATCTAAGTAGTCCTTTATATGGCAGTCCTTTATATATACTATGCCAAACAAATTTCACACAAAATATTAAATTAACTCTTAAATAAATAAATGTGAACTCCTAACCATGCAAGAACACTATTGCAATGCATGCACAACATTTTGGCTGCCTTCAGAATCTTCAAGACCTCTGATTGCCTTCACTGAACAGAGGTTTTTTTTCACCCTTCATTTTTGGAAGAACTCCTTGTTCATGGGAAGGCAAACTTTTTTAGTATGGTAAAGAACTGTTCCCTTTTTACCATCACTACATAAAAAAGACAGAACAAATGGTGTTTGTGGCCATGTCTGGAAATACAGACCGTGTCGTCATAAATTGGTATAGAGATTGCAATAAAAAAAATAACATTGATGAAGAAATCCTTTTTCCCATTTTGCCATCACTGCTTCTGAAGAAGAATCAGAGAGGAGAAAAATTCATTTTGGGCTGTGGTGGGTTGACCCTGGCTGGATGCCAGGTACCCACCAAAGCCACTCTATCACTCTCTTCTGCAACTGGACAGGGGAGAGAAAATATAATTAAAGGCTCATGAATTTGGATAAGGATCAGGAGAGAGATCACTCATCGATTACTATCATGGGCAAAACAGACTTGATTTGGGGATATTAACTGAATTTATTCCCAATCAAAATCAGAGCAGGATAATGCCTCCTTCCTAGTTCTACCTCCACCCCCCCAACAGCACAGGGAGACAGGGAGCGAGGGTTACGCATTGGTTCTGCTGCTGCTCAGGGACAACAGTTCTTCCTTGCTACGATGTGGGGTTGTTCCTGTAGGAGACAGTTCTCCACAAACTTCTTCAGCATGAGTCCTTCCCATGGGCTGCGCTTCTTAATGAACTGCTCCAGCGTGGGTCCCTTCCACAGGGTGCAGGCCTTCAAAAACAGGCTGCCCCAGCATGGGTTCCCCACACAGTCACAGTCCTACCAGGAAACCTGCTCCAGCCTGGTGTTCTCTCTCCACAGGTCTGCAGGTCCCTGCCAGGAGCCTGTTCCACTCTGGGCTTCTCATGTGTTCACAGCTTCTTTGCAAGGCTCCACCTGCTCTGGTGTGGGCTCCTCCACAGGCTGCAGGTGAATCTCTAGTCCTCCATGGGCTGCAGGGGCACAGCTCCCCCACTGTGGTCTTCATCATGGGCTGCAGGGGAACCTCAGCTCCAGTGCCTGGAACACCTCCTCCTGCTCTTTCTCCACTGACTTTGATGCCTGCAGAGTTGTTCCTCTCACATATTCTCATTCTTGTCTTCTCTGAGTGCAACTACCTCCATGCAATGACTTTCTTTTACTTCTTAAGTACATTACTATCATTTCTGATTGTCTCAGTCATGACCAGAGGCAAGTCAGGCATCGTGGAGCTAACTGGCATTGGCTCTGCCAGACATGAGGGAACCTTCTGGCAGCTTCTCACAGAATCCACCCCCACCTCGCTACCAAACCTGGTACAAATGCAATACAACTGTTTGATCCTGTTTTCCATTAGCTAAGGCTTGCACCTGAAAAATAGCTCTCAGCCAGACAGAACCCATTAAGTGTAAGCCAGTATTGATCAAAAACATCTTGGTTTAGAATATTATGGAAACTGTGCATCATCACACTCAGGAACTTTTGCTACAGATACTTATTGGGTTGACCAAAAATAAGGCTCTGTCAAAATATGTCTGAACTGTCATTTGCAGACAGGTGAGGAAATTCTTTCCTTCTGCTCCCCGCTTAGTCTTTTACCTCCTCACCTGATGGTGAAAGGTCTCCACACACAGGCATTGCTTCAGGTGAGAGCCTGGTGGTTCTCTGTGGGGCATCACCAGTAGTGCTTTGGGGAGCACCAGCAAAGCAGACCTCTGCACCCCACTGCGTAAGTCGTGTTTGCCAGGTTTACTACCATTGGTGAACCTCCCAGCCTTTCAAGCTGAATTCAGTTATGAGCCTGACCAATTTCTAGGGAAAAAAGGACCACTCTGACTTTTTTTTTTTTTTTAACTGTTCTATTATGGAAGTTTATGTTGTGATTACCTACAGTGCTGTTTCTCACAGAGAGAGCAGGTTGTTACATAAAATGTATCTTCCCTAACGGTGAAGCCATTTGCAGTAGAAATGTATAAAACAAAAGGAACTAGGATTATTAAAGTGTATTTAAAGTAGTTTAATCCTTGTGGGTTTTATATGTACTGTATGCTAAATTTGCTTCGAGCATGGAGTTTAAAGTTTCAGATGCACAGCCAGTAAATGTGGCTGTTAAGAAACCATGTATTCACATTAACTCCTTGGATGTGGCGGTTTTAATGCATTCACTGCTGGCAATGGACATCAAGCCAGGAAAATCCAACTCCTGATGCAAAAGGATTTAAAAAAAAAATCTAGGCACTGCCAAAAATACATAATTCTTTTTTTGTACTCTGCAGTTTGTTTTACTTAGGGAAACAGCCTGGTCATACCCTGCAGCATGCATTCATTACAGTGATCTTTGACTGGCAGATGCAGAGTAATAAGATGCATATTTTAGTGCTTATTATAATACCCTGTCCAAAAACAACTTGACAAATTTGTGATTTCGACAGTATCTCATTTTGCTGGCTGCAGTGCTCTGTGATTGCCTAGTCCACGTGGCTTCCAGATTATGCATACCACCAATACTGCTCATTAAAATGGCCACAGTTCACCAGTTTCGGTAGCTTGGAACGAACTTGGAATGAATTATTATACAACAAAGAGGCTGCTGTCATGCAGAACAAAAGACAAGCAAAAGAGAGCTTCGGCTTAATGAGGCTAAGTGAGTGTCTCCCCTGCATCACCAGCTACTTGACGGCCTTTGAGCATGGATTTTTTTTCTCCACAGGCCAAAACCTTTGGTCTATTATTTTGTGTTTATGCACCTTGAGGCTAATATACATTTTAATATGCTGCACATGGAGAAAAAAATCAGCCATTAGATTAGAACATGTGCACTCCCTGTTAAGTTAATGACAGCCGAACATAGAGATAAATTTAGGTTTTCATATTTAATTATAGCACAGTGCAGTACATTTAGCAAGGATAAATTGCACTATTATTATGCTTCATTTTTTTTGACATCTTTTCATATTAACCATGCACACTTACCCCCACTTCCTCCCCAGTGTCACACATAATGTCTCTGTGCATCATCCTTCTCTAACACCATTAATTTTTTATTCTGTACAGTTGTATATGTATTGTTGTATTTGTTACTTAGGGTTAGCTTGCTACTTGGATAAAACCATTCAAAACAGCCTTTGTGTTAGGTGATCTACACAGACAGTAAGGACAGAAAAAAACATAAGAAGAACTGACTTGTGTGGCCAGAAATGGTTCCTCACATCTGCTCCCAGAGCAGAGTTCCCAGCCCTTTTCCCATGGATGCTTTTGGCACAATGTACAGTCACTGTAACTCCTTTCTCAAGGAACTGAATTGGAAAAGCCAAAGAAATAATGCATTGACAGTTAAATGAGTTCCAAAGCATTTTGTAGTTGGATAATATTAATATGGACGATGGTGATATTAATATAAAATGTCTCTATAACTGCATTGGAACTAAACCACACCTAGGTGGTTCTAGGTGGTATGTGCTATTGGTTGGGGCTTTGTACTTGTGTGTTACCTTTGTTTGTCAGAGCTGTTGCTCCAAGAATAGCATCAGGAATTAGACCAGACCTCAACCTTATAGAAGACAATATTAATTTAAATGTAGAAGCAAGCCAGCATGAAATTCAGTCTTTACATGTTCTTATCAAGTTTAATGGGAATATTTGACAATTTCTGTGCTGCCATGGATTTGATAGTCATGGTGGACTATTTGTTACTACCTGAGAGAGCTTTTAGATTTGCTTTCAGCTCTGGTCTGAGCTATTCAGGTAGCTGTAGTTTGTGAAAAATATTTTTGCATGCTTCACAAAATTAAGGAAATACTGCTATTTTCCAAAGTGGATTAGAGCAGGTAATAACTCACAGGAAGAAGATTTTCATCCTCCTGCTGTGTGTATAAGCAAGCAGAAGATATTATGCTACAGGCTTATTCCTAGATTATTTCTTATTGGATAGTTGTTTCATGACAAAAGACACTGTGGCTTGATGACCAGAGGGTCATGACAGGAATAATAATCACCATATGAAAGGGTGTCTGGATCTTGGTGATAAAGCATTCCTCATCGCAATCAGTCAGCACTTGCTGGTGCAAGAATTTTCCTCAATGGCAGAGATCAGCTTTTTCATATTCATTGAGAGCAAATTGGTCTCTCTCTTTCCCTCTCCCCTCTCTTTCTCCAGCGTTCAGTTCTGTACTGGCTTTTACTGCCAAAGAGTATTTTTTTGTCAGGTGAAACACAGATTTTGGGGATGTTTAAGATGCTGCAGTATTTGCAAGACTGGTGTTAGTCGCAGAGCCTTACTCTTTGTGTCTTCACTGAGTAAAGCCCTGGTCAGTAGTGATTGATAGATAATTGTCTACAGTTCAGGCACTAAAAAATGGGTTGGCAATTAATTTATGTGTGCAAAACTCTTCTCCTTGACTTTGTAAGTGCAGATTTTGATGCAAATTGCATTCCATGAAAGCAAGGTTCTGGCTTTCAAAATGTAAGCTATAATTATTAGTCTGAGAACCTGATCATACCAAATTCTTCCTCTACAATCTATCCCTAGTGAGAGAAGATATTTTTTAACAATGTTGGGTATTTCTAAGCAGTATTTCTAGCCACTTCTTTATTCATTAAGTAATGATAAAATACTTGCTATTACACAAGATGTAGTCTTACAGAGTCGCAGGCTGTACCTACAGATACCCAGATGGCTTAGAAATATCTGTGCAATCAGAAAGGCCTCTTCAGTATCTACAGGTATCTATTACTAGTAAAACCTAATTTTATTTATGTGTTCCCACAGACACACGTGTGCAAGAAAAGATTCAGACTTTTAGCTTCTGAAAGAATCATTGCCTCGTTAAGCTTCTCATCTAAGTAAGCTGTTTACCTGGATAGCAGGGTGCTCTTTGGGCCACAGCACTCCATGCAAGGAAAGTGCAAAACTAAGCCCATGGTCATAGACAGCAGACTTAGAATTCATTTACAGCTTGTTTTCCAGGAATTGTGTTATTCTTATGCTAGTTTTGAGAGAAAGTTTGACAGGAACATCTCTTAATTCTCTTAGAAACAGATTTTGCCCATAAGAACAGCCCTAAGTGTCTCGTGCACGTATGTATGAGAAATCTAGAAGGAGTGATTTATGAGGAGAGGATAAAGAAAGCAAAACTCTTCAAGTGCCCATGTTTCCTGCCCAAATGATGTATGTAAACATAAGATGTGGAGAACTCAGTGATGTACAAATATTTGAAGTTTGCCATCAGTTGAGAAAGAGGGATTTTATGATGTAGAGTGAGAACTCAACCAATACTGATGAGTTGAATAGGAGAAAAAAAAATTGAGTCCAGGAAAGGTAGGAGAAAAGTTATCCTGATTGGAAGAAAAGCATTTTTGTAGAAATGATGGAGGTTTCATGCTGCATTGTTGAGATTAAAGGAAGAGAGGACTTTCGAAACTTGAATGCATGGAGTCTAATGGAAATACTGCTGGGAAAAATTTTGGATTGCCAGGATTAAGTGCTGGACTTGTAGACTTTTCCTGTCTGCACAAGCTAGCCCATGACCCTTTACAGCATTATGGCTATGCAATAGGGGCTATCCATGGAAGCCACTGGATTCTAATAAAGTGCTCAGATAGTGACTCAGTGTAAGTCACTGGAGCTATCGGTATCTAATTGTATGCAATTGAAATGTCCTTTTGCTTAAAGAATAAAATCAAACTTAAGGAATATGACTATGACCTTTCCCCCTTATTTTATTTTTATTGCTAGAGATATAAAAAAAAAAACCTTGAAGGTTTTTTCTGTAATCTTGAGTGGGTTTGATCCAACCGCATGGGTGTCTCAGCAGTCAGAGGTGTACTTCCTGAGTTTTTGTGGACAAATGGATTAAGAATGTATTTCTGTTTCATTGCCTGTTAGTCATACCTTGGTACAGGGCACTGTGCCCAGTAACTGAATGGAGGTGTTGGGCACACCATGTCTACGTGTACAAGTCGAGAAAAGAAATGTCTTCACTGAGCTGACCTATTCATGCTGAACAGAATTCATTAAGGCCCAGGAACTGTATTTGGGTTCTTCCAGGAAAAAATTACCGCCAGCCTGTAATCTGCTGCTCCACACTGGGGCTGTGTAATAGTTTGAAGTGGCCTGGCAAGAATTTTATTGATTTCTTGGGATCTCATTCAGGCTGATTGCACTTGGGTGCTCTGATGGTTATGTTTAAGAACACCTACCCTAGTTGTTATTAGAAGGTGGGTTTAATCCTCAAACAGATAGAACCTTGTTTGCCCTTCATTCAACTCAGCAGATAAGTTTTAATGAAATAGCTCCTTTTATATTTTATGCCATGGCTATGTTTTTCATTGCCACACTTGTAACTGTCTAGTGTAAGTAAATCACTGTATAACCCATATATTGGTCAGGATATGTAATATCGTATATCTGTTCTTTCAATAATAATTTTTTGTCTTTTCTGTTTGACTTGGAATAATTAGTATATTTTTTCCTAATACTGTGTAATGTTTCTTCCAAGTTAATGAATTATTTATATAAAACCTATAAAATACCATGTTGTTTTATACGGTATGTCTGGATTCATGAGAAACACAGAAGCCTATCACTGAAATACAAGAATTTTCTTAGATCCTTCAAGATGTAACCTTGCAGTTGAATTTAAAATAGTTGAATTCTAGAACCTATCAACTATAATTTTATTTATTTATACTACCCATCATTACAGAATAGAGCATTATATCCTAGATGCTAATTGTTACTTAATATTTTCTGAAATTATTATCATTAGCAAAAAGTCATCCTTTTGAATTCCAATCCAAAAGTCTAATCCAGACTCTCTAGCAGTTTTTCCCTGCCTTTACTGAGCCTTCTTTCAAATGCTGAGCATTCCTTACATTTTGAAATGACTATTTCAAAAATTTCCATTTGTGAATTGAAAGCCAGAAGGCTGATTGTAAACCAACAAAGCTCTATAACCACAAACATATCTATACTTTCTCTTTTACTAAAAATGTATCACTAAGCTGTAAACAACTCCCATACCACTAACATAAGGAAAAATTATATCCTGAAACCTCTAAAAGTACCAGTTAAAATGGGAGCAAGAAATCCTTTGGTGACTGTAGCATGAGTTTGCCTTTTGTAATCACCATTTAACAAAGACCCAGAAGGAGCGTGGCCTCTTGGAGCCGTTTTAAGTGGTACAGAGCAGGACTAATAAATGCCTCACTCTTCAGAACTCCCCTCTCTTTTTTCTTCACAAAAAAAGTCATCATGCTTCATTTGATAGACTGCAGACATTTTCTTAGTAACTTTGTCATAGCTTGGTTTTTGACCTTCAGTCTCTGGTCTGTGGGTGGGCTTCAGTGCCTGCTGCCGGATTTTGGACTTAATTACCAGGATAAAGCAGATGGAGGAGAAATAGTATTTACATTTTTCCATAGGACTTAATTTATTTTTCCGTTGTTTGTCACTGAGTTTTTTTCATCTGCATAGTTTGCAAGGTATTTATAACAACATTTGAGTGATGAACATGCAGTCTGGAAAGCTTGAAAGTCCTCCTCTCTGTCTCCATATAAAAAGAAAAATAGTTCCTCTCCATCCAGACCATGTCTTTAGATGCCTGGTTCCTAAATGGCAGATTGGGAGGGAATGCCTCTGTAAAGTCATGACCAATATTTTGACTGTGTGAGTACTGATTCATAATTCAGCATGCATTGGGAATATAATTTTTAGTGCAGAATTGAGCATTTACTTTGAAGTGAAATCTTAACACGGTCTATTGTAAAAATCTAATGTAACTGTCTGAATACCATCCCCAGTTCACCCACAGAGAGGGGTCTCAATTTAAAATGTCTGACTGGCTGAGCTGCCCTTGGGATTCTCCAGCACAAGGAGTGAAGTCCCTGACCATAAGCATTAGCTGGGATATACTCAGTTGCTGCTGTGAAAGGGACTGTGGCACAACAAAAGTTGCTTTCAGTTTCAAGCATTGAGAAGTTGTACAGTGTTCTGAGTCCAACACAAGATAATTCTATAAAGCAATTGCAATGAAAACTTGGATAATCAAGAATTACATAGGTAGTGGTGGATACGTCAAAATCTGAGCTCATAACCATAGTCTCCCTGCCTCAGTCTGTCCCATAAGGGTACTTTAATTTTGTTCCTGTCTTGCAGCTCATAAACATGTTTCTTTTCAGAACACACCCCAAATGCTGTTGGAAAAGGGCTGTAAAGTTTTATAGATGTATTTGAAGGTACTATAAAAGCATAATAAAGTAAAAATACTGCAAAAAATAGAAATTATTGAACAACTGAATTAAAATTTTAGGCTGGGATTGTTTTATTGCATTTGGGTTCTACTTGGCTTTTACAGTCATGAAGAGATAGAATTCTTTTTGGATTTAGGAAAATTTAGAATTCCTATGATTGATTCTAATATAACCTTTGATTTTAATGTACTTATAAGCATTTACTTTGACACTTAAATAATTTCAGTATGTTGCTGAAGACTACTTATTTTTAGTTCAATCAGTAAAAAAACTGAGTTTATCTTTTGAAAATGTTTTACTTGATTTTAGGGAAATATTTCTAGATCAGAAATTAAAGTGTTTACTCATACAAGTTGAAATGTTAAGGAATTAAGTAGCATTACAATGAAAGTAATAGTACAGTGATGGTGGTGAGCAAATTACAGATCCATTGTTTAATCTGAAATCAGTATTACCCCAAAATGTGTCCCGTTTCTCTGAAAACCTGGCAGACAAAACAACACAATTGTTCTTAGTATTGCTGCTCTCTTTTTCCTGTTTAGAAGCAAATAAAATACCAGTCATCACAAAGGCAAAGGTGGACAGCAGGAAAATCTGCTGACTTGATGAGTACCGTAGCTTACCTACATTCCATCAGATACCTTCTGCAACTTAAAGTTTTCATTCTAATTTGTGGGGACTTCTTCCACTCCAAAATCAGCTGGAATACGAGACATTTGAACTTTTCCCATGGTCTCTCAGAAATAGTTGCAAAGTTCAAAATATTTCAGGGTTTTCTCTCCTACAATGGCTCCACGGTGGCTGTTCCTGGCTCCCCCTCCATGGCCATCCTGCTGTGTGAGTCCAGGCCTAGGGGATGCTCTGCACGAGCTGCCCCAAGCCATGAACCCTGCTGTGGTGAAGCCTGATAACCCTCATGGCCCAGTCCTGACCACTGTGTGACCTATGGCAGGATAGTGATGAAAATTTTATGTTGTGGTGTTTGTCTGGGCTTAAGTTCTGGAGGAATTTTTGAAAGATAATGTGTGACTTAGTGACCTGCACTGGAACCAAGCTGCTAGTTGTGAAGTGAGCTCAGCCAAAAAGTTCAACTGTGTTTGCGCCCCTGATGGCTTTATGTGCATAAGAACAATAAGACTTTTTAAAAGGCTACTGGAAATTTTACTGTGATCTATTATAGCTGATGGTATATTAAATTATTCTTTAGCCCTTATCACAGCAATCAGGAACTTCAAATAAAGGTTGAAGGCTGCTTTGCTTTGTGTTGCTGCAGGAGTATGTACTTTTCCCCAGTTTAAAAAAATAAGAAGTCTTTTAAGACAAAAAAAAATACATCATGAAACTCAGAGTGTCTGTATCTGGTTTTCATGGGGGATGCTTGAAAGGAATTAGACTATTTTCCAGGGGAGTTTGTGTATAAATTAACAACAATGAATGTGGTAAATTAAAATTGCAACATCAATTTCATTCTTAGTTCTGCTTTGCATTTAAATAGAAGGATTTATTATTACTGTGATTTACCTTCTACTAAGAAGTGAAAGAAAGGAAAGTATGAAGTAGCAGCATTTGTAATTGTGTTCTGGAAAACTTCAGCTTGCTGAAAATGCCGCTGCATATCTGCTCAGGGACTGAAGCTGCTGTGAGCATACCAGGCCATCATCCCTCCATTTTCTAGGCTGGATTTCCAGCATTTTCCAGCAGAGCAGTTCAGTACACACTAAAAGAAAGATCTATCTTCCATCTCAGGTGAAGCACTGACCTCCTGTATCACCTCCATTTCTTGTTTGGTTTTTTTTTCCTTTTCCTTCCCTCGCTCCCTGCGTGTGCTGGCAATAAGGAAGCCCTAGATGGGCCCTCTTGGCACAGAATAGCAAACCGGTGCTTGGCTCTTTTCTTCAGCACCATCAGTACAAAGATCCTTTGTACCTTATGTGCTAGCTTAAACCCCAGGGGAAGACTACAGTCCCTGACTCCATTCACTCCTTGCACTCACTGGATTTTCAGCAATACACTTTTTATAATGCTGCTGTGTAAGGTGACTGAGTTGGCTTAGGGGCATGTCCACAACTGTGGAACAAGCTCCCAGAGGACCTAAGATTCAAATACTGCCTTTGCCTTTCACCCTGACAGTAAAAGACACTTTTCCAGCTTTATTTTCTCTGTGCAGAAATGTATCTGTGTTGCTGCTTGCTTTTGTTTTTACAGGACAGAAATTACTAAAACCTTACCAAAACCAAGCACTCTGTCCCACACACAAATAACGAGAATGAGAGAGCAGGTGAACCAAGCAAGATAGGTGGAGTTCATTAGTTAACAGACACTGTTGGGATATTTTAATGATGAAGGTGGCATAAAACCTTTGCAAGGGAAGACAAAAATGTGAAACAAGTGCCCATTTTATCTTGTTTCTTTTGTCTTCTAGAACAGAAACAGAGACACTGAGAAGCAGGCTCAAGGAACCTAATTAAATACTGAAAGGAAATGAAAATTAGTTCACAGTTCTGTTCCCCAGACTGATTCTGAGAATATTAAATTTGTATTATTTTCAGAAAAAAAGTAAGACATTATAACCAGAATTCTCAAGGTATTTCTCATTCTTGAAGAGGGGACTAGGTGTCTGGACTGATATTTAGAGATGATCCATACTCCCACTAGTGTCATTAGGATCTGCCAAGTATTTGGCATATCTCAGATCAGTTTCATTGTTATAAAAGGAGTCAATGAACCCCCAGATCTACTCATTTCTGTTGGGGAAATATTTTAAGGCTTTCAAACATAGTTTTCCTTAGGAATAAACAATTGATAGCAAATTATATTAAATAAGGTGAGTTCCCATGGAAGCAATAATCAACACTAACTTTTTAAAGCTGTTATTTAACTTAGAAAGGAGCATTAAATCAAAATACTTTGATTTTATGATCTGTCTGAACCAACGTCGGTATCAGTGTCACTGATACTAGTAAAGTATCGAAAAGTAAACTCCATAGCATCCTGAGATTGCTTTGCTTCCTACTTAAGACTACAACAGCATTTTGAAGAGTGTGAAAGGAACTCTGTGTGGTATAAAGTAACCATAGAATGAAGAAACCATTTATTTTAAGGACACAGCTGGTGCAGGAGCTTGCTTTAAGACTAGGTTAAAGATACAGCTTGTTCTTTGTCTCATGCTGGAAAATTGTTTATTTTCTTGTTTTTTAAAGCTGTATTTCTACTTCTCCTATTTTTGAGGGAGAAAAAAAAAAAGATGTGTTCTTAAACATTAAGAAATGCAGTGATATCTATGATAAATAACTCAATACTATGACTATTACTTTTTATGGTAAGCATTAAGCCTTGTATCTCTAGTTCCAGAAAAGTCCCTGATGTCAGAGAATAGTGTTTAGTGAAATTTGTTGGATGTTACACTGTTTTACTTAATTCTGCCTGGGCACTGACATCAGAAGTGACCAGATTCCTATAGGCACCTAACTTCAGAAAGGAGAGATACGTCTGTACTTTCAAATTAGATGTGCCCAGGAATATTCCTAGGTGCTTAGGCCAGCTGGCAGCAAGCAGCCTGTGCTGATGATCAGAAGCTGCTAGTCTCCAAAGCAGGTTGGCTGCAGGCAGGCTGCCTGCTGGGAATGGCTCCTGGAGCATGCCAACTTCCAAAGCCTCTCCAGGAATTGCCTGGGACACCGATAGTCAGCACAGGCCAAAAGCAGGCAAAAAATGTTGTAACACTTTTTTAGCATAGATGACAAAATCCTTGTGCCCAGGAACATTCCCAGACACTGATTTACTACTGTGGATATAGAGATCGTCTTGCAAAAAACTGAAGGAAAAAAAAAAGTCAAATACTGGCAGTATGTGAGTGGACATGAAGGATAGAAATGAGCTCTATTAGATATTAGTGAAAATTGCACTCAGCAAAGAGATCTAACAGCCTGGGGCTCCAAAATCAAGAAAAGCAGTGAGAATTTTTAGAAAATCTCCAGAAATATCTTCTGTCTAAGATATAACAGAATGTATGTAATATGACATAAATATATAACTAATATACATCTTTTTGTATGATGTGACTAGTGTATATGTATTATCCAAGTATGGATGGTCTGAAAAAATGATAACTCACTGTCTTCCTCAGTTTTATAAAACAACTTAGCCCTGAGTTCATGATATCCTAGTGGTTGAATTCGGTTTGTAGGTGGGACAAAGTTGCAGCGGTTCAAATGAGAGCACCCAGAGGCTATGTTTACTTTAAGCAGTAGTGCAAACAAACAGACCAAATAGAAATAGGGTTGCAGAATGAAATGGTTGATGCTGCAGACTGGTGTCTTCACAGTATGCATTCCAGGTTTTTTTACTGTGTTCTAGCTCTAGTCTGGTCTCACAAGCTAAATGCCCATTAGCAGCTGGAGCTCATTTGGGGTGCACTCCTGGAGCACATATTCAGCATTCATTTCCTCCAAAATAAAATACGGTTTGTGCTCTCTGAGACTGTGCTGCCTTAAGAAGCAAAGTGCAGTATGTGGGGACAATCAGGTGATTCACATCAAAGGTGTGCTCCTGATCTAAGCTAAAGCAGGGCTGCAGAGGCACCGGGGGAGCTCGTGCAGCAGTGTGGCAGCAACACAGGGCTCGTGGGCATGATTAGGGAGCAGCCAAAGCCAGAGGCAGGCCCTTAACACCCAGAAAAGAAAATGTTTGCACAGACAGGGAAAAATTTTGTGCAAATGTAAATGCAGTAGCACAAAGCAGAGAAGAAAAATCGACTGGTAATTGTCTTGCATGTGGGATGTTTTGCATTGGCAAGAAGTAGCAAAAATAAAAAATTCATCATGTCAGGAAAGCAGACTGACTCAGAAAATGTATCTTTACATGTATCTGGCTTCCATGCACTACACAAGAGTAAAAATAAACTTTTGGTGCTGTTTGCAGAAGCATGAACTTTAAACTAAGAGCAGCAGCACTACAGCGGAGAAGAGTTTGAATGCCTGCTGGACAGTTAAAACATCAGTAAATGCTAGACAACAGAGACTTTGTTGGCATTTTCTGGAAGTCTGAAACTGCTGATAAAAATGTACAGCATAATATTACGTGCTAGAACAATCAAAATACCAGCAGGACAATGTAAATTACCAAGAAATTTGAACAAATTAAAATACAGGAAGTATAGATAACCCACAAATACTCTTCTTTTAACTAAACCAAGTAAGCGAATGAAGCATTTGATGAAACTGGGGCAAACAATTCATAAAAGCTACAGACAAAAAGTTAGAAAACTTAACTGAAATAGGTAGTAAGCTGTAAGACCCCTGTAGCAATGTATTATATGGTGTTTTAAAGGTCTGTGATGTCTTCTAGGCAAAGAAAAACTGGAAATGAACATAGTAATGAACCTGGGAGAGCACTTAATTAATAGAATGTCCTCAGCACTCAGAGAAAAAGCAATAAGTAAGGAGAGCGTAAGTCCCAGTGCTGAAGTTTTCCAGAGCCACAGGTCAGATGGGCAGCAAGCCAGCTGGAGAGAAGATGGGAAGCTGTACATATCCATAGTCTTTTAGCAATTTAACGAGGCATTATACAGACCTGCAGGTGGTAATATGTTTTCTATCTTAAAAAAGTAGAAGTATTTTCAGTTTCTGATGCAATATTAATATATTTGCAAATGTATTAAATATAAGAATTACAGATCGTAACTACCTCAATATCTTTTGAGCCTCTCTTAGTGTGGATACCTGTGGAAGAAAATGCAATTTGAGATCGAAAGTAGGGTAGAAGAATGCCAACAGTATCAGCAAGAAGAACTAATGGGGCTGGCTGGGATCACTGCCATAGCTGTATAGACTCAGAAACAGAATAGCAAAAGCTGTAGCTGATCATGATTACATTCTCATCTATCTGCTTGAAATGACCAAGGCAATAAATCTAAAATGAAATAAAATGAGATGAAATTGCATTTGACTCCTGGAGCACTGGGATAATTGCTGACCTCCTAAAGGCTATTACCTAGCTCCTAAAAAATAAAAACCATTCAGGATAGACCCATACCTGAAAATGTCAGTCTGAAGATTAGTGGGATTCATAAACCATCTTACAATACTTTTCCATGCTTTTCAGATCTGTACAGTTTCCTGAGGTGATTACTAAACAAAACCATGGTATGAATACAACTGCTGTAATTCAGTGGAGTCTTCACATATATAAAGGAGCTGTACAAAATATCCCACAGTGCAGCATTGCAGCATGTACATGCCAAGGCCATTATATTGCACAAGGCAGGGCAGGCAAGGAAGGCACTACTGCTTGCATGAGGTGTACATAGGACACAGCTCCTCCAAAAAGGCTTGTACATCCACCAGCAGAGTCTAGGAGCAGTTCAGCTGGAGTAATGTGTGCAAGTGAAAACACCAATCCCTGTGTTCTAAGGGCAGGAAACTATAAAAGTACAAAGTGTCCATCAATTATTAGAAAGCATTTTTTAAAGCAGAATTAGAATCCCCTCAGTAACTCAACCTGCAGTGATGCGCATTGCTTGACATCTGGAAAGGGATTGAGATGTACACCCCTGAGTTCTTAGCCAGAGTATACACAAAAATCAACGCCACTGAACAAGAATGTCAGATTCTCAAAATAATAGAAATAGAGAAAATGAGAAGATTCAACATAAGTATTATTTAAGCTGTTTATTTTTCAGTTTGAGGTAGGGGCTACAGAAGAACCTCAAAGAAGTGTTTGAACAAGGCAAAAATTTAGTGTTAGCTCATGCCCATCAATCTTTCACACTGATGATATGATCAGGGAGAAGTCCTGTCATCTGGAGTACTGCAACCTCACAGGTAAGTGATGTCCCCAGGTCACTGAGCAGAAATGCCACTGGGTGCCAGTGGGAGCTATTCTGAGACAGAACCCTCCATCCAAAAGGATGTCAGTGTACAGGGGAGCATCAAGCTGCACAGTTAGTTTCATTACTCCTGGAGAAGTATAGGCCTAACAGAAAGGAAAAACATAAAAACTCATTGCTCTCTAGAACAGGCTTTGAGGAAAAGTAGAGCAATGGACATGGTCTCAAATAGCAAATCTCAGCATCGAAACTTTGCCACATTAGTCACTCTTTGTGGCTCAACAGTCATTTTGCAGCAGTTGCTGCAGGTGGTGCAGTCAGGATGGGGCACTCTGGAAGTCCCACTACAGACTGTATTTGGAAACAGTGGAGCCTGGACTCATTCACTCATACAAATAACCTGGGAACAAAAATGTAGGCAGCTTCTCATCACTACTACCACTGCCATTGCCTTGAAGCAAATTGAATGACAAAACTCAGTCAAAGAACTGAAATTGCTCTTTTCTTTTACAAAGCAAAGAGGAAGACATCCTCCAGTTGAAAAATGGCTCTGACAGAAAGTCCTTGTAATAGCCTGATGGTGTACTGGTGTCAAGGCACATATATACCTCAGTGCTGTCTCAGGAAGTAGTATGGCTGGCACTGGGAAAAGGAATAGCAAGAAGAAAATAAATCAAAGGGCAATACTAGGATCGGTAGCCTAACAACCACCAAGAAATGCAGGATTCTGCCAAGATCAAATATCTTCTTCATGATAAATCATGAATTTGAGTGCCAGGCACCCACATTGAAGAGACCCTGTAATTTGTCTCCAGCGGGAGTGGATGAATGTATTTTCTAGTCCCACCACAAACATCTGCATCATAGGAACAGGAGGCAAAGCTATGGATAAAGAGGCCCTTTTTTTGCCAGAGCTTGGTCGGTGGGACAGGAGAACACAAACTGATGAATAGGTCATTGACAAACTTGTAGCTGTCTTGTTAACGCCACTGCAACAGCTGTGTCACCAGCAGTCTCTCTGCAGAAGATGCCCATCCAAGCCTTATGTTGCTTGCAAGTTCCACTTCAGGCATTATTGAAGGTGACAGAGTAATCCTCCTAACTCAAAATGCCAAGAAAGTTGAGCTGGAATTTTTTTCCAATAATTACTAAGTTTTGCATGTCTTGTTTCCCAGGTTCAAGATAGAGAGCAGTTACATTTGTGTTTAAGTATTCCATCTCAGCTAAGTGTAACTGAGAGATGTCACCACAACGAGCTTGCATATTCCTGCATAAACACATTTGTGAGTAAGAACTTTAGAGAACTCTGCTTCAAGAAAGTGATTGAAAGAAAATAATCCATCTGGAAGAAGGATTAAAGGCTGGAGTGAGGTGCAGTCTCATACTTCTGAGGACTGAGCTCAGAAAAATATTTGTCTAAGCCTGCAGATAGTCTGAAACAGTGGCTGAGGGGCACATGACACTCCTTTAGTCAAGTTACTGTCAGAGCAGGCAGCAGCCTGGGGTGGCACCAGGGGAGTGGGGGGTTTGTGGTGCTGCTGCTACTCAGGAGAGCTCCACTGTTCATCACTCTAGTGCTCCATGTCACAACCTTGCCCCTTTCCTTCCCCCTGCCTGGTCAGTGAGTGCTCTAGCCCCTCATCAAGAATTTCTGTCAGCTGTGGGGCATGGGAGAGCAACCCCACTCTATCTCCAGCAAAATCAAGTGCTGCTTAAATACCTCACAGCTGTGAGCTGGCTTTGTGCCACAGTTGTCCATGAAGTCTATGTAGGTAAGCTGCATTTTTCTACCTTGCCTCATCTCCCTGCCTGACCTACTCCAGGTGCATACCTGGTAGGAAACAGTTTGCCCTGCTGTGGTGTCATGGCTTGTCAGAGTGATGTGCACACAAAAAAGACTGGATATATGGGAACGGGCTTCCTGAGGAGAAGCAGCATGTCTGTCCTGTGTGGTGGCTGCTCCTGCCTGTGTAAACCACTCAGACTGAAGCTTTCCTAAGAGCCTTATCTACTGGTGTACACAGCATCTCTATAAAATATGAAGAAAGAAAAAGTCAGGCAGACAGATGACATGGGTTATCTATAATAATATAAATTATGTCATCTGTGAACTTAAAGCAGCAGTGCTGTTGTAGACAGCATTAATGTAGAGAAGCACTAAGTAGAAAATTTTGTTTTCCTTTCTGTCTCAATGGTCAAAATGGCCAGAGATTACTTTTTTGAACTTTTTTGAACTTACAGATACATCAGTAGAAATATCTGGTGTAACTTTAACAAGTTGAATTATGTCAAGAAATAAAAATCATTTTGTTTTTACAATAATCCTCATTTAAAAATATGGCAGATTTTTGAGTATTGAAGCTCTGTAGGGCTTGTGTGATCTCTCATGTGTGACGTGAGAGTATATTATCTGGGACTACCTGAGTGCAGAACAGCTGGAGACAGGACAGTTTTTTCAAACAGCATAAAAGATGTGTACACTGTACACTCCATTTTATCTTTTGTTGGATACCTGTAACTCCTGTGATGAAGTCAGGTGGAACCAGGTGTGCATGTCCAAGAAGAGTGGGTTGGTTGTGGTCAGCCACTGAGATGTGGTCCCAGTACCACCAGTTGCTGCACGGAGGCTTAACCCCAGTCAGTGTAATTCCTTGCATATTGAGCCACACGTAAAAGTTCTGTAGGATCAGGACAAGAGTTTCTTTGCAAGTATCAATTACATGGTTTATTGTGCCATGTCAGTCCATGTGACCTGCAAAATAGCCCACACACTTTGAGTACACAGTGCAAAGTGATATGTAAAGGAAAGGTTTATGTGTCTGCATTGTTTGTCTGTAAGGAGCACATAACCAGTGGAAAAGTGGATGGCCTGTTAGAGCAGTATGTGATTGTGGTTATATTTAATAGCAGAGGGCAAGTGGAATGCATTTACTTGCAAGCCTAACTGTGCATACAAATCAGTGAAATCTTGCAGTAACAAGATGAACAGAACTAATTTTAAAGCTATTGCAGTAATTTAAAACAAAAAACTGCAGTGATCTATACCTGTGATCTGTATTTCTAGTGATTTGCATGTTAGATTTTTAAAAACCACATTCTTCCTCTGATTGACTTGAGTGAAAATCTAATCAAATTAGCATTTTAGAATATATGACCATTGTAATGCCATATTCAGAATATAATGATACTTTAGATACACTAGCTGTTACAAAGATAGATAAATATGCAAGAGAAGCACTGTGCGGAACTTGGATTCTAAGGAGAACTTTCCTGGTTTTTCTACATTAGGTTTCTATGTAGTGTCTGTTATTTTGATACCTACATATTGATGTCTTCTTACTACTTGAGAGGGATATAATAGCATTTATATCAGTTTAGGGAAGCAATCACTTTTGTAATTTACTATTAATATTTTATTCATACGTTTTCATAACATTGATTTTAATGAGAAATCACTTATTTCTTTTCAGATCTGTCTAAAAGTTTTAATAGCTTCAAACTGAAAAGATTCTTCAGCATCACTCTCCTTTAGTGGACCATTTAAATTTTGCCAACTGGCTATATTCTTTTTTTTTTCTTAATGTCGTATGTTAGGTGTTGCTTTGTCACATTTTCAAAACTGTTGAAAGGCCTTAATCAAACCAGAATACCCAAACTCTTCATAGGAGAGCATTCAGCATTTTCTCATCCTACCTCTCACCAACTGAAGTTGGGAGTTTTGACTATCTAGGGATGAAAGTACTTGCTATGAATGCTAGAACAATTTGTATTATGACTCTTAGCATGAAATTTAGTGAGTTTAGGATATTGAGGTGATGATGAAAAGCATTGTATTATTGAATTTGAAGACTAAAAGGCAACTGTAGACTCCTTGGTCATAGCTGTAAGATTTGACTAGAGCACTTTTGTCTGCAGTGAATACTTTACATTTAAATTAGGATTGTGTGAAGTAGATGGAAGGATTACTGTGTTTGAGAGATGAACAAGGGAATGCATTGTAGTCTGTGCAGGAGGAGGGTAAGTACTGTAGTTCATCTGCCATAAGAGATGGATTACAATGAATCTGAAGTGGAAGAAGGCTTACTTAGGAATTATTAGCAGTGGTTTGCATTTAAGTAGTCTATTAGTGCAATAATGTATGTACAGTTATGTGATGTGTAATCTACCAGGGGAAAGTGGAGTTTATTTCTAGATATATTGAAATTATACAGTGTTTACCGTATAGGCAAGTCGGTTATAAATCTGGAGCTTCCATGCAAAAAAATACATCAAAGCAAATCAAAACAAAACAAAAATCTGCAAAGGCTCCAGCAGACGGGAAAAATGTATGCTCTTACCTCTTGCAGAAGGTTTAACTGCTAGCAAAAAAATACTTCATAGGCAAATTTGCAGCTGAAACACAGATAGCGATGGTGGACATGCACTGTCTTTGCACAGAGCAGGAGCAGTGATTATCTGACTGAATGTACTCAAAGCTTCACAGAGGCTTTCAAAATCTCAATTTCTTTCAGAGTCTGGAAAAGGTGCTTGCTGTCTAGTCTCCTGTTCCCCTGAGAGCATGAATTTCATGGGCATTACTGATTGTGCTGTGTATATTTTATGTGGCCATGGTGCATACATAGGCTTTCTATGGTTAAGTACTGCAGGGTGTCTAGAACTGTATTTCCACCAGGCTGGTGCTGGATAGGAGTGTGGGAGAGCTAAGGCAGATTGTAGATATCATGCTTTTCACCTCCTCCTGCCCATGGCAGGTAATTTGCACCCTGGCTGCCTGGTAATGTCGGGTTGCTTAAGGAGTTTTTAACAGATTCAAATAGGTCATGTAGGCAGTTTAAATGCAGCTTCATTGGACCTCACAGTTCTAGAAGCAGAGTGAGGATGCTCCTGGTACCTGACCCAGCTCATTTAGCACAAGTGAAATTAGCCAATTCAGCCTAATACAGTTCTATTCACCTTGCTGGGTCAGAACATCTATGATTGACAAGTCAGTTGGTAGCCACTAATGTAGCCATAGCAGCAAGGATATGCATGCTTTCTCATAGTTGTAAGAAAAGATTTGGTTTTCCCTTTTAATAGTCTAGCTAGCATCTCTGAAACTTCTTTGAAAGGACCTAGAAAACAGACAGTCCTTAGGTACTGCTGGAATCAATCTCCTCAATACATGTACTCCCAGAAAAGAATGGTTAAATCCAGAGTAACAGATGATTTTAGCATTGGTCTCAACAGATCAGTTACCAGCCAGCTTGGAGAAGGTGGATGAAAGTATTGAGCAATGGCATTTTTTCATGTTATCAGGTAATTTACAGCATTGATATAATAAGTGCATAAATTGAATGTAAATATATGTATACAAATGATATACAGATACACATCAGAATGTGAATACTTTTTTTAATATTTTTACCTATGTAAAAGTGCAAAATACTGTTTGCACGAAGTCTTTTCCAACACTAAGGCTCAACTGATACTGATCCCTGTTTTCTAAACACATTTGAATACAGCTTTTTGCTTGCCTGCCAGATATTTGTTAATAGCCATTGTGCTGACATCTTCTTTATGCTGCTGCTTAGCTGACAGAATTTCATCTGCATAAGTGGGTGGAAAGTCCTTTCCTCACGTGTCCAACAAACTGGAGACAAAGTGCCTGCCAACGTTTTAATTTCTTTTGCATGTTCTGGTTAGAGAGTGAGAAGAATGCTTTCACTCCACAGTGTCATGAATATGGTAATCTATGGAAATCACAGAAAGCAGGTACTTAAGTTAAGCACATACTGTACTACAGGAATCCCTGATGAATTCAAGTCTCTTCTGTTTAGAGAAGATGTTGTTGTCTATTAAGTGACAGACTGCCAGATGTTCATGAAGTAGCACAGTAATGTGTATCAGTATCTTCTTTTCTTCACCCCAGAAGGTAACATTTTCTTTATCATCTGTGTCATCCTGGCTTTTGATTGTAAATGTCTAAGCTTGCTTCAAATATTAACTCTTTTTTGTTTTATTGATGAATATTTCATGACTTCGGTATATTTGTAGAATGCAAGTTTTTGCTGCACTGTAGTAAGCTTATAATCCTAAAACCTTTTTCTTCACTTGGTGTATATATCCTGATAAAAACCAAATATTGAGTTAGAACATAAAGAATAATCTGTTTGTGATTTGGAGCTAGAAGAGAAATTTTTGGCAGTGTTAGGAAAATTATGAAAGAAGAAATAATTGTTATTTTAAATAATGGTTTTATCTGCGTGCTCAAGCATGGTACTATATATCTCATGGTGAGGTCACTGCAATACATTTTCCTAGAACACACATTAATGTTCCCTTTAGTCTCAGAATTACTGAAGGGCTGGGGGTTAGCTCACCCGCTTTAAATAATCATAGTTTAAAGAGCAGGCAAAATAGTTGAGTAACTAAATGCAATGGTATATGCACACACAGTGTGGGCAGCAAGAGGTTACAGGAACAAATATATATTCAGTAATTGCAGATTACTGAGACAGTGCTGTTTACAAAGGAACTAAAAGTTCCAAGAAAAAAATCAAAATAACCAGAAGGCGGATTTTTGGTTTTGGTTTGTTTTTTTTTTCCTGAGTAATTGTTGTGTTCTGTCCTTTATTTTGAAGGCATTTCCACATCATTAAAGGCAGTGGTGCCGGAAATGTCTCAGTTCTAAGAAACAGAGCCATGGGAATGTGCGAACCCTTTAATACAAGGGGAAAAGTCCCTGCGGCTTCTTGCTAATACAACTACAGCAGCTCCAGGGGCTGCAACAACTGATGCTGGCCCAAGAAACTCACTATTAGGTGGAAACTGACAGAGTGAAGTATCCTGTCCTCTCCATGACACATCTCCTGCCCACATGCCACAGGAGGACTCTTGCAGGATTCCTTGCTGGAGGTGTTGACAGGAACCCTAGTGTGAACTGGATGGCTCCTTCTTGCCATGGGCTCTTACCATGAAGTATAGGGGACTGGCACAGAGAAAAGCAGGTATTTAAGAGAATTTAGCTTTAAATGCCTGAAAGAGTAAGAATGTCTAACAGAATAAGAATTCACAGCTTTGAATTCTCCATTACCATACATAGTTTTCGTTAGTTAAGCAGTTTACCCACGGGGAAAGCTTGTGCAAAATACTGTCTTCATATATCTATGAATATGAAAATGTGTGTTATTTGCCACCTTCAGAGGAACAGAATTCAGCCGTTGGCATTATTGTTGGGTTGTTGGGTTTTTTTATTTTCCTGGAAGGAACACAAGCTACTTGACATTGCGACAAGATTTTATTGTTGTTACTGGTGCTGCTCTTTGGTACTGAGACCTTGTGTCTTCTTTCTCTCTGGAAATGTTGGAGTCATGTTTCATTGTATTCTCTGAGAACGAGGAAGAAGGCATATACCACTTCAGGAAACTTCAGTAATCTTTCTGTTGTTCTTGTTGTTGTAGTAGTAAAGTTGCAACAGGGTGGAGGCAGACCTCTGCACGGAAATTGTTGCATGGTGTAAAGTATGTATGTGCAAGTATTACATGTACGTGCAGTACGTAATAAAGATTCTAGATATATGCAGCCATTTTGAGCCTGTCAGACTTTAGAAAGAATAAGTAAGGATTCAGAAGCAACTGGAAAAAAAAAACATTAAAATTGAAAATGCTTTCTCTGGAAAATTTAATACATCACATATAGAAGTTTTCCATGTGAACAAATGAAGGTTAAACATTACTAAAACCTTTTAACTGAGGACATTTAAAACCGACCATATACACCTCATTTAAATTCTTGTAGCTCCTGGTTGAGGACAGCTGTCTACCTCACTTAAATGTTAATGTTTCCCTATCTTGCCTTTCCATACTATGCTCCCACTTTCAGGATCCTCTTTCACCTAGTACTCTCCTCAAAGCTATTCAGTCTTGTCTGCAATCTTCACATCTTTAACTGTGTCTGAGGTAGTCACTTGGCTGTGTAGTCTCCCAAGGTTTTTCACACTTGAACTTTACTCACCTATCTGTCTCCTCAGTTCTCTGAAGCCAATGAGAATCCTTCCCAGATGTAGTCCTGCCAAGGCAGCAAAGGGATGAAGCCCAGCTTTTCTGCTTGTTTACAGGAGAAAGTGGCATTTGGGGAGGATAGCTAAACCAACCACAGATGAACTGTTCTTCATAGGAAGGGAGTAGTCAGCATGGATTTATGAAGGGAAAACATTTCATCAACTTGATAGCCTACTACAATGAGATGACTGGCTTGGTAAATGAGAAGAGGGCACTAGGTGTTATCTTTAGCAAGGCTTTCAACACTGTCTCCCATAGACACACTGGTGAAACCTGCTGTAACTGATCCTGCTCTGAGGAGTGGGTTGGACTGGATCATCTCAAGACATACTTTCCAATCTCAAACACTCCATGATTCTGCCAAAGTAGCTGACCACCTTTTTCTTTCCAATCATTTAGAGAATTTGTATTTTCTCGTCCTTTATTCTTTTCTCTGAGAAAAAGCTGTTGGTTAAGTGATTTCAGAGAAAGATATATTCAGAAAAACAAGCCACAGAGAAGAGTCACCTCTTGTTTCTAAAACACACTAGTGCTTGCCATTGCATGGCAGTTTTGGTGTGATGAATATCCATCCGTTTCCATAGCTATTAAATGTGGACCTTTGTCCATGGCAACCAGTATGCAATATTTAAGCAGTTGAATTTGTACTCTCTTTTAGCATACATTGCTGCGCATGGTGCCTGGCCCTGGCTGGATGTCAGGAGCCCGCCAAAGCTGCTCTGTCACTCCCCTCCTGATCTGGACAGGGGGTAGAAAATATAAAAAAAGGCTCATGGGTCAAGGCAATCAGGTTGGTTAAGCATGATTTTCCTTTGACAAATCCATGCTACAAACACTTAAATTTGACTAAACACTTAGACTACTCCTAAACACCTTCTTGTCTTCCGCGTGCTTAGAGATGACCTCCAGGGTGAGCCATTCTATCACCTTTCATGGGACTGAGGTGAGGCTAACTAGCCAGTAGTTCCCTGAGTCCTCCTTGCCCCTTTTGAAGTCCATGGACTTGTGGAAGTCAAATTTAACTGAAGTCCTCCTTGACTAAGAAGTCTTTTTTCTCCAGACCTTCTCCCTGGTCTCCTGAGTCAGGGATTCCTGAGAGCTGGATTTGGCAGGGAAGACTGAAGCAAAGAAGGTGTTCAGTACCTCAGCCTCCTCTGCAACCTCTGTTGCAAGGTTGGTTTTTCCATTCAGTAGTGGACCTACTTTTCCCTAGTATCCCTTTTGTTACTTACGTATTAATGTTATCCCAGAGGCACTACCCCCCTGCTGATGGGCTTGGCCTTGACCACTAGCAGCTCCATCTTGGAGCTGGCTGCTCTTGGCTCAGTTGGACACAGGGGAAGCTTCTAGCCACTTCTCACAGAAGCCACCTCTTTAGCCCCCCACAATCAAAACCTTGCCTTGAAAACTCAATACACTGTGCCAGCTGAAATCTGTGTCTTCTAACAGTAGATGGCATCCAGCCCCTTAGTAGCAGACAGGTCCTAAATAAGCAACCCATGACTACATCATGGAGACATGCATGGATTTTCCTAGAGCAAGGAGCAGTTCAGTTTCCAAGTTAGAAATAAAGTCTGGGTCATCTGACACATATAGCACTGCCCTGTCCACCATCCTGTTCCACTGGTTAGGCTGCTTGCTGGTGTGCCCATAAAAATTGCAGCAATCTGAAGTGCAGGATTCTCTCTACTTTTTGCCATTAGGAAACAAGCACCTTTTTCAGTTCATAATATGCTCAATTACCTTTAGATTGATCCATGAATAAATTATAATCAAAACAGACTTACTCACCTTAAAGCTCTTTGGCTTAAGGTTTCATTGTTGATTCATTAAGTTGTCAGTTCTCTATTGGCAGGGTAATGCCTTTTTATATCTGAATAGAGACAGTTTCAGTGGAAGATACTGTTATCTTTAAATGAGCGGGATTTAGCTTTTTTGGTAAGAACAAATTCATCAATGATAAATCCCTGGAGAAACTACTGAAACAAAAATCACAATGTTGCTGAAGATTTATACAGTTCATCAGTTAAAAGGCAGCTTTTGGAAGTGGAGCTGGGAACAAGATTTGGATTTTTGCTTTCTTTCTGTAAAATATTCCAGTAAAATATTTCAAGCTTCTGGTTTTGTGATAATGCAATTATAAACAATGAAATAATTCCTTAATATATTTATTTTGGCTCCATTCTTGATGTTATCTCTCCAGTAGAAACACATTGAATTATGTCTATATGGAGACAGATGGATACAAATAATGCAGCTATAGACATCACTGATACAGATATATAAGTAGACAAGAATTATGTAATTACTCTGCTTGTTGCAATTATCTAAGCACTTACTATGCTACATATATTCATATTAATTGGTTTTTTTTCCAGGCAGATGTTGATATGACAAAGATATCAGTGTATGGAGAGTTTAGTGACATTAGAATATCTGGAAATTAAAAAAAAAAAAAAAGAAAAAAAACGTACTATATAAAGATTTCAAAAGCAAACAGAGTTAAACACACCAAGCTCTGTACTTGTGCTTTCATTTGGAATTTTGATGTTAAATCCTTCATGTGCTTAGGAAGATATCCCCTACAATGAGTAGAGGTGATTTAATTTTAAAATCTCTTAAATATCCATCTCTTCTGCAGTTATTTCAACATGTTTCTACTTTTTCTGTATCCAGTAACACACTTCATTAAAATATTGTTTGCCATTTCATATGGCCTTTGACTGCAAAATGCTTGAAACCACAGCTCCGAACAATAAGCAGTCTCCTCAGCATTCCCTATGTCTGTGCATTGCTCATAAGGGGAACCATCAATAAGTCCTTCCTAAGCTCCTGAGGCTACATTTTCATGTATTATTTATTGCTATAGAAAATATTGCTGGTTTTCAGTGTTGTTTGATGAAATTTGACTTGGCTGCTTGTGAACTACTAGACCCCAAACACAAAATAACCAGGCCATTTGTATGGGCACACAGTCACCTTCTGTGAAGTCAGTGGAAGCTCATTGTGTATGCCCCAGTCTGGACCAAGACCTACGTGTTTCCTTAATTATTTTAATTTATATTTTACCAAATTCTTGATGGAAAAACAGCAGTGCACAGCAAATATGCAGGTTGGATGATAGTTTGCTAGATTAATCATAATTTCTTTTATTTTTAAAAAATACAGATTATATAGTTTAATTAAACTGCATGCAGACCTTACAAAAGGTCTGAATTATGGAACTGATGGCATGGTACACTTTTCAAAATATCTGCTGTACATTCCAGATAGCACCTGTGTTAGATGTAAAAATCTAAATACTAAAAATCTCACAACTATGATGATTAATTAACCTTTGTAATTTGCTCTTCACCTATACACAAAAAGGAATTGTTTTTTCCACACTTTTCCTTAGATCACCTGTTTCACTTCAATATATTCAGTGTTTCTGTCTGTAGAAGGTAGGAGATTGGATGTATATTACAAGAACAGAAAAGTAAAGGATTTATTCTGCAAAGATTTGGCTGTTCTTCCCAAAGATGATCTTCAATCAGTCAAGCCATGAATAACTGTCTCCTCTCTCTACTACTTCAGTTAAAACCTCAGCAAAATTAGCTTTGCTACTTACTCTCAAAGTCAGCAATTCAATTCCTGGCCAGACAGGAAAGAATCCAAAAATGCTTTGTCATCAGGTCTCCTGCCCTCTCAAGCCAAAGTTGTTGGCATCAGCACATAAATTATGGAGAGGAAATGGTTTCTCAGTGACAAAGCTTCTACTTATTCATAGCCAAAAATGTATTTCTAATTGATTCAGCTTAGTAGAACACTTTTTGTATTTTTTTGATTTTTGCTAGAAGTTCTAGTCTTTCTAAAAGTCACATAAAGAATTGAGTGTATGTGTGTATGCTTTAAAGCCTATTCATTCAAATGAAATTAGACAAATTCTTCCTTTTGCTCATTTTGCCATTTAAAATAATTCTGGTTCTGCTGTCCTATGTGACTTCAGTATGTAAGGCGGCTTCCTTACTGATGTTTGCAGTAATTCATAAAGCCTTACTTTGGGACATCCTAGAACATTTCATATACGGCAATTGCACAGAAAGCAAAGTTTGTTTGATGTCTGTAAGGAAGCACATGAACATGACATGCAGGAGCAAAGTTCCCATTGAACAAACAAAATAAGAGCCCTCTACTGGTGGGCTACACCTACATTTGGGACAGATGGGGTCTGCGACATCCCCCAGAGTCCTGGCCTTGCATTTGCCCAGACTGAGGCTTTGTCCCGCAGCACCAATTCAGTCCCAGCCTGTGGGACGGCACCTCCTCTGGAGAGCTCCGGGGGACTGCAAGGCTCGGGCCGACGCTGCTAAAAATGTGTTGAGGCCATAAACCAGGTCATGGAAGCAGAGAAGTGTTTCAAGGACTTCACCTTCTGAGTGCATGCTCAGAGTACAAAAAACCAAACAGGCAAGAAAGCTTTTGTTTGTTATAGAAAGAAGCCTGGTGCCCCAAGGTTGGGTATGGTGACTGACGGAGCTCATCGAGGAATTTTTGTCCTAAGGATTAGCAGAAGAGCAGGGTAACCTCTTTTGGATTTATTTCATTTTAAAAAATAATAATTTGTAAATTTTTAAATAATTTGGGGTTTAAAATTCACATTGAAATTCCCTCTTAAAAAATTGATAACCACAGCAGAACAGTATCTTGTTCGATATGCTCTTTGAGGTTGTATTATTAGCGTGAATTAATGCTAGCAGCTGCTGAGGCTATGTATCCCCTGTTACTACCTGCTGGTTTCTGCAGTACTGCTGTAGTTTCTGAACAGGGTTTAGTTAGGTGGATAAAATACTTTTGCAGAATAAGGAACTAGTTCCAGGGGAGGAAGGGCATGGTCCATTGCATCAAGCAAAAATCCATCTTTCTACCATTTTTTGCTCACCTAAATCTGTGATTGTAGCACACTATAGTTGTCCATATCACTGCCAGATAAGCAAAGAGACTTTTTCTTTCAGGAAGCCAAGCGTTTTATGAAATGCAAACCAGCTCTTTCATGTTCTTGGGTGAGACATGAGTTTTGCAATTCAGTGAAATCTTCCTCTAGAGTTTGCCTAATTGGGTTCAAGGACTAAATGTTGCAGAAAAGATTGCAAGTGGGACATAGAGGTAAATTAGGAGATTATAATGTGTTTCAGTTCATTTGGTGTTTGTTAGCCTTACTTTGACAGGTCAAGGTGGCCTTCTGTTATGAGACTGCAAATACATGTTTGTAAGCTTTAAAAATGTGTATTGATATATTCAGATATCTTAAATACTGGTGGAACCCTTCTAAGTAAACTGATAATTTTATGATACCTTACCACATAGCATAAAATAAAATAGAAATAAAGTTACACATTTGAATTATTTAACATGATATGTTTTTATATACAAGCAAGTATGCAATGGGGAAATAATATACTGTTGGATGCTGACCTGCAATTCAGCTATTTTTCTGCTGTGGGATATTAATATTTTAATATTCAGTATATATTTTCAAGTCAGATCCCAATGTTCATATTTGATTTTTATTCACTTCTCACTCTAGCGCAGTCTTGCCGATTTCAATTTTAAGTTCCTGGATAAGAAGCAAGTCGCAGTCAGCGTGGACTTAGGGCCTCACCCTTGAGATCAGACTTTTTTACTATACTCTTTCACTAAGCATAATCATGTTTACTGATTTTTGTTTCAGAAACTACCTAGTTTTGGGCCCTACCTGGAACAACGCAAAAAGATAATAGCTGAGAACAAGATTAAACTGAAGGCACAGAACATGGCCCCTGTGCTTCCTGAGAAAAAGTATTTCATTCCGAAGAAGCCCATTCCAGCAGTCAAGGTAACAAAAATACATGCTTACGCATAAGAAATGATCAGCCATCAGGCAGCTGACATGCACAGTCATTTCTAGCAGTTTGAGTTGGTTATTACTGCTTTTAAGCTTGTTAGAGGGCATCAAAGACAACTCTTTATGCAGAGATTCCAGCTTTTAACCAAAATTGATAGGAAATTATTTGCGACGTACCTGTATAGGTATTCCTCTAATGTCATTTTTCAAAATGAAGATACTCAGGCAATGGACAGCAATTGTATAACAAGCAGGGGTAATGCCTTGAAGAACAAAGAAGAATTGTTTACAATTTCTCTCACTTTGAATGCTACAGTATGAGCTGTTTTGCATGATACTTTTTGATTACCTGCAATGTGCTAAACATCTCCATCCCTCATGTAGGATCAATGGAAAATGTTGGTGTTCAGTATATATAAAAGCTATATCATAGGTTTTCAGATTGAACTTTTAAAGCTGGAGAATGTTTGTCTAAGTAGCTGATCCACTGTCTACAATGAGTAAATGTCAAGGTAAAAATAAAACCTGTGACTCCTATCTACTGCATAATACGTATGTTGAAGCCTTTCCCTCCCCTTAGGTAGCCAATAAATATCAATAAAATGAAACAGCATAAGCTAATTATTCTAGGTGTTCATTTTAGATCTTACTTCAAGTTTGAATAGAAAAAATAAGTAGGCAATTCAGTGTATTTCTTTTTAAATCAAGATTCTCATGTAAGGCCTTTTGTAAAGCAGTGTGAAAATTTTATCTGTTGATCTTGTTGACTGTCTTCCTCATATATGGGAGAATATCAGATACCTACAGGTAGGTAGCTTTCACTGTATGATCAGACCCGTAAGAATTCTTCCAAAAAAAAAGGTCAAACATAAAATACAATATGACTAGTGGCTCAAAATAGCACATAATTCCCAGGATAATTTTGCACTTTATCCAGTATATCCAGTATTGCAAGCTAGCTGGTAGAATGAATGGCAAAAACAGTCAAGGAGAAATTTTTAATCATCTTCCTGTTTAAGTTAAATAGTTTGCCACTTCTGTAGAACTCTCTCAGATTTCTGGACTGCTTATTTTGGTTTATGTCATGCTTTTGAAAATCACTCCCCTCCTCTTGTGCTGAGGTTCCCTTCTATATGTATACAAAAAGTTCCAAAGAGCAGCAATCTGCTCTTTCTTTTCCATACTATGATGAGCATTTTCAAAGCCTGCTTGACCTCAGAGGTTTCATGGTTCTGTTCGCTTTGCAGGGAAATTATTGATGTAGGGAAAAAGAGAAAGAAGAAGCAACAGCCAATAACTGCATTTTCAATGAGATAGCTTGCTTCTGAAAACAGCAGAAAACTAAAAAACTGATACAATCCAAAAGCAAATAAACTGAATGAAGGAAAAAGTTTAACAAGAGGGAAAAATAGACATAAAGACTTGAAAAAAACATAAATAAAAAAGTTGAGGTCAATAATTTATCAAGCCTAACTCCAAGTACAAAAGCAAAAAAGATCCAAGTAGTAGGAGATAGATTTAAAAGAAGAAAAGAGACCCTACTGCAGGGAAGAGGAAAATTAATTCCCCCAGATACAAACTTTTGTTTATACAGGCACTGAATACTTTTGAGTGGTGTCTGAGGAGCTTCTCAGCCAGAGGAATCAGGTTAGCATCTTTTTCACACCTCTGGTTAAATGAGACTGAAGCAATTACAAGAAGGTAGGCATCTGCAAAGCTGATTTGTGACAATCTTTCAGTCTGATCATCTCTTTAGAAGGGAATATTTTTACTATAATGAGAAGAACTGCAGGGAGAGATGTTGTATTGTTTGCATATCAAGGTTTTGGTAGTGGTGGGGCTACAGGAGTGGCTTCTCTGAGAAAGTGCTAGGAGCTCCCCCAGTGTCTGATGGAGCCAAGGGCAGCCGGCTTCAAGATGGACCTGCCACTGGCCAAGGCCAAGCCCATCAGCAACAGTGGTAGTACCTCTGGGATAACGTATTTTAGAAGGGGGGATGAAAACCAGCAACTTCAATCAAAGAGAGGGTTCTGCTTGGTAGAGTACCGTGGAATAAAGCCTGGAGAGAAGCCCAAGCAAGCTGGTAATATTCAAGGATCACCTCTTCTAAGCTCAGGAGTGATGCATCCCAACAGACAGGAAGTCAGGGGAAAATGCCAGGAGGCACTGGACAAATTCAGATACAACAAGGAAGCCTTCAGAGGGCCACCAAGATGATCAGAGGGCTGGAACACCTGTCCTACATAGACAGGCTGAGAGTTGGGGCTGTTCAGCCTGGAGAAGAAAAGGCTCTGGAGAGACCTTAGAGCCCCTTGCAGTACCTAGAGAGGCTACAGGAGAGCTGGAGAGAGACTTTTTACAAGGGCATGTGGTGATGGGACAAGGGTGAATGGCTTTACACTGAAAGAAAGCAGGTTTAAATTAAATATTACAAAGGAAGTCTGTGAGGGTGGTTAGGGACTGGAACAGGTTTCCCAAAGCAGTTGTGGCTGCCCCATCCCTGAAAGTGCTCAAGGCCAACCTGGTCTAGAGGAAGGTGTCCCTGCCCATGGCAGAGAGGTTGGAACTAGATGATCTTTGAGGTCCTTTCCAACCCAAACCACTCTGTGATTCTAGGTGCTAGGAAGAGCTCTGCAGACAGTGAAGAAGGAGGGGGAGGAGGTGGTCCAGGTGACAGAGCAGATTTCCCTGCAGCCTGTGGTACAGACGATGGTGAAGCAGGCTGTCCACCTGCAGACCATGGAGGTCCGTGGTGCAGCAGATATGCTCCTGCAGCCTGTGGAGAACCTCATGCCAGAAAACAAGGCTGTGACCTGATGGGAAGCCTGCACTGGAGCAGGCTCCTGGTAGGATATGAGGACCCCATGGAGGGAGGACCCTACACTGGAGCAATTTTGCTGGCAGAACTTGTGACTCCATGGAAGGGACCCAGTCTGTTCTTGAAGGGCTGCACAGTGTAGGAAGGACCCACACTGGAGCAGTGTGTGAGGAACCACAGCCATGAGGACTTGGGAGGCACACCACACTGGAGCAGGGAAACATACAGTATGAGTCACCCTCCCTGTAAAGAACCTTATCACACTCCCCCATTCCCCCAGCCCTCTGCATGACCAGATGGGGAGGAGATAGAGAATTTAGGAGTACAGTTGAGACTGGGAAGAAGGGAGTGGAGGAGAGAGGTATTTCAAGAATTGGTTTTATTTGTCATCCTACTCTGATTTGGTTGGCAATAAATTAAACAAATTTTCCTGAGTCTAGTCTCTTTTGTCTGAGACAGTAACTGGGAAGTGATCTCTCCCTGGCCTTGTCTCAGCCCATGAGCCTGTCAGTATATTTTTTGTCCCCTATCCTGGTGAGGAGTGATAGAGTGGCTTTGGTGGATACCTGGTGTCCAGACAGAGTGAGTCCACCACAGATGCCCAGTAAGAGAAAGGAAAATACCTGGGTTTTGTTTGAAATAGGGCATTTGCCAATACCAAGGGAAGTTTTTAATAAAGTTCATTATTAATAGATCTATCTATTATTATATAGTGGTGAAAATCTGCCAGGAAGATTCAGAATATTCATTAATGAAGCTGAGTGAATCTTAATGAAAAATGGTGGCTTATCTCATACCCTTCCCTGATCAGGAATTCTCCATGGAGAGTGGCAAAGGAACTTGGACTTGAGTGATTTATTTGTAACTGTCCAAGAAATATTCACATTTAGAATTACAAATCCCAGACCACCTCCAAGGAGTTCAGTCTTGGATGACCCTGTAGACAGAAAAAATATGTTCTGTTAGTTCAGAATAGGATATCAGGGAGTAGGAATGGTGAGTTCTCACAGGTAATTTCGAGGTACCTTTGGCTCTCTAGAGCAGTGAAAGCTGAAAGCTGATCAGACCTGAAAGATAGGTGGAAGAGCTATGACCCCTGCATTGGCTGGTTGTATTTTTGGGGGGTTGCTGCAAATTTTCTGATGCCTCCCCAAAATCTTCTCATCTGTCTAATCAACTGTTGGGTTGGTAATATGTAGATTCCAACATTTTTATAAATTCCACATGCTGTCAAATTGCCTTTTTTTTAAATCAATTTAAAAAGCCTCTGTGATTATCCAAAATCTAATTTATTTTTTGATGTCTTTTCCCATGGCTTTTCTGTTTATTTTCTCTATTTTTCAATATTAATTGAAACTGCATACTTTGATATTCGGCAGAGTTGTTTATTCTTTTCCCAGTTGTGTGTAATATCAGAATTTCTGCCATGTGTGTATATGTGCCCTGGATCGTTTCTTTTCTGTTGCAGTTCTGTACAGCTCCCACAGAGGTATTTGCCTACCTCAGCTTACCTCTTTATTACTTTAATTTCTTTCCATATTTGTTCTTGTGTTTTCTTAATAATTTAGTTCTTTGTCCTTAAGGGCCTATACCACAATATTTGGTCACCATTTATCTTCTTATTTTATTTCTTCCCTTTTTACTCCATAAGTAAGAGATTTCCTTGTTTGGTAGTTCAAACATTGTTGCATAGCTGTCAGCTTAGCTAGAGCATGACATGCTGCTCCACCTGTTGGAAAAATATCCATAGAGATCCTCGAGCTTAAATTTCTTGTGTTTGATCTATTTTTCACCCTTGTGTGTACAGATACATTTACATGGTTTTTTGCACATACATATATGTAAGTCTTTTTTTGCCAATGCTGTAAGCATTCATCTGGAAGCCAGCACTTTGGGAGCATTGAGCCACATTTAGTCCAGAGCTGTACTAAATTGGTAAAAGCCTCTTGAGAGGTGAAGCATATTAATCTAGGGACAACACTACTTTGCCATAACAGTGTATTGTTTGGATCCTTCATGGCTTGTATCTGGGTGGTTCAGCATGAGTAGTTTTACCTTGTGCTTGCCTGCCTAGAAAGGACCATATTGTGATTTTCATCATAAATGTGGAGCTGTTGCATGTTTCAAGTGAAACTATGCATGTGTCTCCCATAATTTATGGGACTCTAAGGCTACTTCTCCCAATCATTTACCCCGACATGAATCACAGAAATAGTCTCTCCTGCAGTAGCCTGTAATGATCTCTTCTTTTCTTCTCTTTTCTTCTCTCTGTCACAGTACCTCAGAGAATATTCTCATTATATATAACAGTTTAAGTAAATTTTAGTCTTCAGATATGGGGAGAATTCAAACTTACTCTTTCCTTCCCCATTCTGACTATGGCAGAAGGACTGCCTCAAGTGGGAATGCGAATTAGGATTAGGAATAGAAATAGAAGAGAACAGAACAGAAGAGAACAGAAAAGAACAGAATAGAAGTTATTTCTAACATTTCTTCTTTTTGTCTCTCACCATCTGACAGTACCTCACCTCTATTACTAAAAAAGATCATGTGGAAGGCAGGTACCTCTCTACTGTGTGTTCCCTTTGAACATGAGATGCAATACCTGCACTATGTATGGCTTTCTAATGATCTAATGAGAAGCCTGTGATGTTCATCATCTCTGGGACACAGTGTGGTCTTTTACAAAAGAGTCTGCATGAAGGTGAACACAGCAGATCTACAAGGAGCCAGAGCTGAATCATGAGTTTTATTTACAAATATAGGTTTACTAATATGATGGCTAATGAAAAGCTAATCACCATAAAATGTTGGATATATTAAGATTAAAATGCAGCTATTATAGCATTGGAGAAATAATATCCTACTGAACAGAGCTGCTCCTTGTGTATACTCAAAACCACATCATCTGCCTAGCTTAGTGACAAAATGAATTTTTTTTCTGTACTCATTAGTAACATAAAACTAATGGATTCTGCCCTGATTCTCTCCATAGCAACTGAATTCCCTGCCAGTTCCAGTTGCAGGACTACATTCCTCTCCCAGTTCATTCAGTGCAGTTTTGTTGCGAAGAGCAGGACAGCACAGCAGTAATCAAAAGGAGCACTCTATGTCCCTGCTGTCTCAAATGTGCGGTTTAGGACAAAATTTAACTTCCATCTTTTTCTTTTTTCTTTTTTCTTTTTTTTTTTTTTAAATTGCTGCTGGTAATGCATAAGCCAGAAAGAACACAGCTTGACTTTCAGAACCTGGCTGCTGTTTTCAGGTCTGGCAGTTGGCAAAAAAAGAAAAAAAATCTGTAGACATTGCAAATTTGATCTGGAGGCTATTGAGATATACCAAGTGTGGAATCCCATAGTGCCATTTTAGACAGTTGCTTTTTGGAGTGAAACCACTTTAAACAGTGAAAGCTGATTATTTCTTGCTGCACTGTTTATTTTGTTCCAAACATTTATGATTTGATGAAAACAAGAAGCTCTGAGATGCTGTAAAAGAGTGCACCTGCAGAACATCTTTTAAGTACTATTGCTTTTTTAGTCAATAATGTCTTGAAATTTTGCAAATGAATAAAGATACAGTTTTTGCTTGAGAGAAAGAAGTGATTAAAAGACACAACACCAAGGACAGTAAATGAGCAGTAAGTCAATGACACAGTCTTTTGAAATCACTTTCAGGCCTCTAAAATGCCATCATCCTCTCTATTTGGGATTCTAAGTCCCCAAAAGTGTATTTTTGTGACCTGTGAGAAGTGAGACTTGGTTACAAATTCAGTAATCACCATGCCATATGCATTGTTTTTGTTATTCCCTTTGTAAGTTTGTAGCTGGAAAAAATCAATTTTGATCATGTTGTTCCAAGCAACCACTTCCTGAGCTATCTAATGGTGTCCTAAACCTTGGGCTGCCTCCTCCCTGTCCTCCAGCTTGCTTCCCTGGAAGGCCATTAACCACCTCACTTCTCTCCCATTTAAAAAAACCTTTTCTAATTTTCAGCTTTGAATTTATTCATGACTGGCTTATAATCGTGTGTTCTTGTGCCAACATTGTCTTTTAACTTAAATAGCTCTTTTCCCTCCCTGATGTATATAGACATCATATTCCTGCTCTGCCTTCATCTTCTTATGCTACACATCTTGTAAGGTTCTTCTTGTCTTCTCTCACAAGCAAGGCCCTCCATTCCATGATTATTTGAGTAGCCCATCTCTGCAACCTGCTTGAGCTTTGTGGGTTTTGTTAACATCCAAACAATATTTAAAGAATACAAATGTGAATCCAGAACCTCCCTGAGAAAATTACCTATCCTTTTTAAATGTAGGATTTTTTTTTTCAGATTGAAAAGCCCTTCACTATCAGCAATCTCCCCATGTTGATACTTTTGCAGTCATGGGCAGGCAGTGGGAAACTTCTTCATTGTATGTTGTGCAGGTTTTACACTATTTGTTTAAATTGTTCAGTACCCAGATCATCACTTGGAGGAGACATGCAGTAGTGACAGTGTAACATTTGGGGCTATATACACACACGAGAGGATACTTAGCATCACTGGGGGCAGTGGATCACACAAAGACATGTAGTTTGAAACCTGTAGTAGGTTCAAAAGACAAGGCTTGTCAACAGACAAGTCTACATGAGAGTTGAAACAAGCTGGAGCTGAATTCTACCACTACAATATTTCAACTGACACGGAAGACTGCAGACACCTGAGAAATGTAGCAACCTGAAAACTACTGTAAATTCAGTAAATCCATGAATGTTTCTGAGTAAGTAGTGTGATGAAAAGACGGGACTGCGAGCAGTTCCTAGGAGATCACATCTGATTTAGTTACTGTAGCTCATCAGTGGAGTCACAGTAAAGGGCTGCATGTTCGAGTCTTGTTCTAGTAAAAAGTATTAGCTGAAACACTTTCATAGTAGTTAATTGACCTTTTACAGTAGTTTAAGCAAACTGATTTTACTTCAAATTTGCAGTGACTTTGGACCACGCACATAATGGGCTTGCACAGCTCTATTGATGAGTGCTAACTCATTAAGCTGTGATAACTTGCTCACAGTCATCTGTCCATGCTCATCATGCTGCCTTTAGCAATGTGCCATAGCTGTTTTATGCTGGAAGAACATTAATGTTCTCTGCATGTTGCTAAGAAGAACTGGAAGGCTTTTAGCATTGAATAAATGCAACCAAGGTATTTCACATGTCAGCAACTTAGGGGTTTGGCAGAGAGAAAATAGTTGAGTGTTTTTGGAACAAGAGTATAATTTGCCAGTCTTTCTTCCTTGGTATAGGATTTGGTTCAATTTCCTGCATCAACAGTTATTACTAGCAACTTCACAGATCCTAATGCTGCATCCAGTGAACAAAGAAATTTGTCTTTTTACATAAAAATACTATTGTACAAATGCTGTAGAAAAGTAGTCCTCATTCTTTCAGAAAGTAGAGCTATTTTTGCAAGTTCTTAGCGGACTAGGAAGAAAAGTTTGGACTGATTTTTGTATTTCATTCATGTAGCAGAGCTTTCCTTTAGAGCTATATTGATAAAGCCACATTAACTCATTGCTCTGACATGCCATAGGAATAATTAGGGATGTTTAGTTTTTTTCAAATTAAGGCTGCCCAAAATAAGATAAGCAATGAAAATTTAAGTTGCTGTCATCCAGTTCTTTTGCAATGAAAGTAGAAAAAAATACAGAGTATTTTATGAGATTATTAATTATACAGGATAAATATATCATACTACTAGACACTTAAAATGGTTGCTGATAACTTCAGAATAATTTTTGGACTAGTAGGAATAAGGTTAGTATTGCTTGTTCAAAAATATCAAGAAACAGAATTCAAAAATAAATCCCTATCAGGTTTCTTGGCAATGCAAGACCAAAGGTAAACACTTTGAAGCCTATAATTTTGGGCAGACTTTTATGTGTCTCTTATTTGGCTTGATTGTGAGCACTTTTCAATTGACCTGGATCAAATTTCATCATCAGAATCATAATGACTTACTGGTTTAGTACAGTAAAATGACTTTGAAAAAGACAGTTCTGGTCTTCTATGACTCAATGAGATTTCTCTAATACTTACTCAACAGCTAGACTACCTTTTTAAAGCAAAAGTAAAATGTACTTTTGCATCACATAACCTTCATTTGCTTTATCTTAAGAATGTAGAATTGTACATAAAATTGAACTTGTTTTGCAAGATGGGAACTTGTAGAAGTGTGGTTAATAAATTCTCAGAAAATCCAGGAAACCAAAACAGTGCACAGCATGAATCTTTTAAAATGCAGTCATGTTCATCATCTCTGCTGTACTTCCACAAGTAAAACTAATTTAACTGAAGGATGGCTGTAGGCCAGAGGACCTGGGCCTTCTCCTCTCTCTACCATTGACTGAGTGAGGCTGAACTGCCTCTGAACTGAGCAGTTTCCCTTGATATAAAATGGAAATGGTTTGGGTTTGCATCAGGGAGGTCCCCAACAACTTCTTTTAGAGGGCATACCTTCCCCTTACAGGTATGTACGTATGGCTGTGCTGCCATACACCTTTTGCAGCACTGATGTGTAAGGTTGATGCCACAGGTTCTTCCCTGTGAAGTTAACAGGACATGTGGGATTAGACCCAGAGCTTACTTCTGTACAGTATTTGCAATCAAATTATGATCATGTTATTTGTGCATCTTACTAAAGAAAGGAGTGGTTATTGTTCTCCATCTGTCAGTTTTTTTGGTCATACCCTTTTCTTCCTGTGAGTTCTTAAATCTGTGCTAATGAGAAATGACCAAAGATCATCTAATTGTGGCATGTCACTCATGTTTTGCATTCCATTCTGTTCCTTGAAGTTTCACCCAATAATGGCAAAAAAATAGTACATGCAAAATCAAGTACTAAAGTTGTAACCTATTTGTTGAGCATGTTTGTACATCAATGTATACTTCTAGTACATACTTGCCTACATTCAAAATGTGCCATGTGGAGCATTCTTTGTATTTTACAGGAGGTGTGAAGGTCAGCAACTTGGAAATTTATAAGAAAAATCCCAAACATCATCAAAATGCATGGCCAAATCTTCCATATTAAAGTACTAGAGAGATTCCTGTGCAGCTATAGAAACTGCTTAGGTATATTATAAATGAGTCGATAACTTTTTTTTTCCCTAGGATGTAATTGGAAAAGCACTGCAGTATATTGGAACATATGGTGATCTGTGTAACACAGAGCAAGTTGTGGCTCTGATTGACGAGGAAATGTGTATCAACTGTGGCAAATGCTACATGACCTGTAATGATTCTGGCTACCAGGTAAGAGCACAGCTGTAATTAGCAGAAAGGCACAATGAGTTATCTTTCTGCTGCTGGGAAGAAAGAATTCACCTTCTGTTAATGAGCAGGTGGTAAAAACAGATGCCTAAAATACTGGATTTAAACCCCAGAGTGCTCCCTGGCCAGGGCACACAAGCCCTGTCTGAGCTGTCTGTGCAGCAGCGATGACACCGCCCAGCAGAGCATGTCACTGTCACAGGCCCTCCCTAACTGCAGGTGGGATTCTTTTTAAGAAGAAGAAAATGAAGAAGTCCCAGGTTAAATAGCAGTAAATGTAGTTCTTGATGGTTTTCAAGTACATGAGGGAGAAAGGGAAAAACGTATCCCTTCCCACCAAGGGGATGCAAGGAGACAAGGGCTGGTGTTATTGCCAAATGCTTTTTAAGAAACCTAATCCTTGTTCCCTCCGCGTAACTGAACTTGAACTAATTCTGTTTTCAGGAAGGTGGGGTTTTGACATCACTGTGACCAGAAAATAGCACAATTTTGAGCTGAGGCTCCTGTTTGCAGCAAAGTATTTCTCTGATTTCTGCTCAGTATAGTAATCTAAGATGTATGAAATGTATCCTCATGTCTATGTACCATTCCGTGCCATGACAGGCTGGTCTGCAGTAAAAAAGGAGGATTCATGTTCTTTTAGAAAACCAGAATACGGTGTAGCATAACTTTCATGGAATCCAATATGCCATAAGCAATAATTTCTACATTAATTTTTCCATACATCTTAGTCTGATAATAGCTTGTCAGAAACAAATACTTTGACTGAACACCAAGTTTCCTCTGGACACCGTGAGTTTTTGTTCATCTTTAATTCAATCTAATCATAGTAAGTCTGATGAATAGAACTACATACAGTCACAGAAAGAAGTTTTCCATTTAAAATCAACTCGTCCAATTAAAACAAGTGTATCAGAGCAAAGGTAAACATGTTTTTTTCTACTGATATAAGAAAATTAATGCTGCATTTTTACCAAAATAGATTACTACAGCAGCCTTTTAAGTGTCTAAATTTCTTCTTGACACTGCAGTCTTTGCCTCTTTCCCTTCCATCAGATTTGCCAGTGTAGGGGAGGATGTAGCTCTTGATGAGCAGAAGACTGGGTTTATACTTAGTAAAACTTTATTCTGTAACTGGAAAAAAAAATCTGCACCAGAAGAAAAAAGTTTAAAACCTCAGGAGGTTTGCTAACAAAAAAATACGGGTTTTCCTTGTTTAATTAAGGAAATTGAAAAGAAATTAATTGCAAAGGATTGCAAAGGAATTCTTAATTGCAAATAAATCAACAAAACACACCCCTCCTTCAAAACAGCATCTGCTTTATGCTTCCCTTTGTTTCAGAAATTTCCATGCTGTTCTATAGAGCTGTCACCTTGTATGACTCCAGTGGAAAAGCTTTCCTTTAAATAAAGTCAGCACTGTAGTCCTGACTTCCTCTCCCTCTTTGAACTCCCTTTCAAGATGGGCATTGTTGTTAGTGAGAGAGAAAGGAGTCCTTCTTAAATACTCACAAGCCAGAGCTCTCTTTGTGCTCAAACTAAACTAAAACTCACAGATCCAGGGCAGTTACTACCAACTTCATGCCCTTTCTGGTTGCTACAGCAACTTCTGTGACTTCCAAGCAGTGAAACCCCAAATGCCACAAATCTGCCTTGGAGCCAACCTACAGCAGCACCCAACATCTACCTGCCTGCCCCAGCTGCTGACATTGGTCAGGAAGGTTTAATAAGGCATTGCTTGTATGCAGAGAAGCCAGAGTTCAGCTTTCAGGCCTGATTTTTCCCTCTAAACTTCTCAAAGTAGATATTCAGTGTTTTGGACAGGTTTTTAATGTTTTACTGTTCTAGTTTTGCTTCTTAGATATTGAGGCTTTTGTGGTTGTGCGATGCTTTTGTTTTTGCTTTTAATTGTTATTTCCATTATACCAGGAGCTTATTTCATTGAGACTGCAATTGTTATTTCACATTCAAATACATCCTTATTGGTAACGAGGATTCACTGCATGAAACGTGAGAACTAAAGCAAGCTCTGCCTGCCCCAAACTCTGATATCCCTTTTGAAGATTTGCAAAGGAAAATAATCACACAAGGCACAGTGTGCTGTGTTTTTCTCTACTGTTTATTAAATTAGATTGTTTCTGCTCTGCTGAAAAGAAAAATCAAAAGAACGCATTGTGATCGGCTTTGTGCTGAAGCTGTAAAGGCATCGTCTGCTGTCTCCTCCGAACCAATAACCCTGGCACATTGCTATCTTACAAAATATTTCCTTCATTTGAAGGAGAAATACCCTCTGGGAGTTTAAATATCATGGGCCAAACTCCTCCTTTTGTAACCAGCCCTTGTGACCTGTGAGCTTTTGCCAAGGTGTAATTTGGCCCACATCTCTAATTTTACAGTGTCTGGAGAGAGCGTTGTTTTGTTCCCTGCCAGTTGAACAGTTGCTATAGCTGCAGTGCAGAATCACACCAAGATGTCTCCAAATGCTGTTGCGCAGGAACTGCAGACACTGAAATGGGAGCAATTTTGACCTTTTCTTGAGTGACATCAATAATGTTTATTCCTGTTCACAGGCTATCCAGTTTGATCCTGAAACCCACCTGCCCACTGTTACTGACAGCTGTACAGGCTGCACCCTGTGTCTCAGCGTCTGCCCCATTATCGACTGCATCCACATGGTTTCCAGGACAACACCCTACGAACCAAAGCGCGGGCTGCCCTTAGCCATGAACCCCGCGTGCTGAGGTGATCCGTCCGACAGCTAATGTGAACTTTACACTTGTTTGGTGCAATTGATTTGCTTTCTAATTAGTCCTTGAGAATCTACTCATATTAAAAATGTGCTATTGATAGCCATTACAATGAACACTGCTTTCCAATTACTATTGTTACAACAATTAGTTTCTGAAATTACAGAAAGGCAGTTGCGGCTGTCAGTCGTCCACTGTTTGAAGTGTAGCTCTCTCCTTACAATTCATGCTGTGATTTTAAAATTTCTCTATAGACTCTTTAATCTCTGTGTATTTTCTGGCTGGAAATATAATTAAGAAAGCATTTTTAATGAACTACAAATCAGTGTACAAGCTAACTGTTTTTAAGGAGGGCATTTTGTAATTAAACATTACATTTACTTTTAAAAGAGTTTCTTAGAAGATGTAATTAACTACATAACATTCAAACAAAGTGATTGGCTTCTATTTTTCTATAGACAGAAATGAAAGTGAGTTTAAAATAGGATTTAAGAACTGGACTAATCACTTTAAACTACTACAGCATATGGTAGTATATTTTTATAATCCTTTCTAATTCTTTCTCACACTAGTCACTTTATAGAATAAATTTGCTTTGCACTGACACATGCTGGACTGTTCAGATTTGTGTGTTGCATGGGTAGCTTGATCATTACTTCTCCCCCTGCCATTGCACACTTGTAACATCTCTCTGTGAACAGTTAACCCAGCTTATTAGGAAATACAAGTTGCACTTCAGAATTCTGAGAAGTAGCAACATTTTTGGTCCAAGCTCATCATCTAAATAACTTTTTAATTGTGGAAATTAATGTTCCAGAATGTACACATTACAGGTCAGAGAGCTGATTACGTGTAAATGGACTACACACCCCAGAGGCTGCCTTTGCCAAACACAGACACACAGGACAAACTGGCAAGGTGATTTCCCCCAATGCTGGTTCTTCATAGTTACTGATTGTGTATGGTTGTAACAGTTTCACAGCCAAAAATAAATATAGATGCATCTGTCTTGCTAAACAATATCTCAATTTTAATCCATTTTTCACTCACATTTCACTCACAGTAGGAACTTTCTAATATGAACATATTGCTGTCTGCTTTACTCCGCTCAAGAATATAAAGCCTTTAGTTTCATAACAGTAATAAATGATCTATCAATTCAATTTCTTATACAATATATTGTGAGCACCAAAAGCTTTGATTAAAAATATACTGTGGCTTTTGTTTCTTGATTTATGAATTGTACACCAAGTTATAAATAAATGTTGAAACCAACTTGAGTTTGTGGTTTGTTTTTTTTTATTTACTAAACAGATTTTTTTGGAAAAGCCTTGTCAGTTGGTGTTTCATGATCTCTTAAGATTCACTCCAGGAATCATTAATGAGTTAAGTCATGTGTATATTATTCCATTGATTGCCTACAGTGCAGAATGTAGCACGCTCTTTGCCCCTCTCTGGCACCTCTTTGTCTGCCTTTGGCTTGCCTGCCTTTTGCCTCCCTTCCCACACCCCCCACACACACACTTGATCTACGTTTGAAAGTTTTGAAGTGTCATTTCATTTAGTGTCCTTGCACCACCCAACACTGGTTTGCTGGCACTTTGGACTTGCTTGATTATATCCCTTGGCAGGCTAAAGCCCAGTATCTCCACTAATGGCGTTCTCTTCATACTTCAATTTTTCTATTCATCATTGTGGATTTTTCACACTCAGATGAAACAGGAACAGATAGTCACACTGCTTAGAAAGTATTTTCCTTAAACTTCTTTAAAGCTCTTAGTCTTCTGATAGTTTCTTATCTTACATGAGCTACAGAGGACTAACAGGAAGAACAAGATGTTTTGTGAATGTTAGTGGCAAAGTTTGTAGGGTCTCTGCATGTGCTGCTTGTACCTCTACTGAGGAGCTGGCTGAAAGTCATCATGCCCTTGAGTGAGGCAGAAAAAGACATCAAAATCAGATCATCTGAAAGTAACATTTTATGTTCTCAGACAGCAGATGCAAGAAAAAGCAGCTATCTTCTCCCAGGCTGTTACCATGTACTTCTTATTTTGTATCCAGAGGGTGAGAGATGGTGTATCACCTACAGCTGAGCTGGCCAGCTTCTCCAGGTCTTCTGTTGCTGCATCAGCAGACTTGATTACCTCAATATCCTGAAGGCATCACATCTGGTAGCATGGCTTCTTTTAAATAGAGGACAATGCCAAGGGACCTAATTTAAGGATCTAAGCACATATACATCATAAAAGTTACAGCAAAATTAAAGCTTTCCAAGGATATTCAGTAGTCACAGGACATCAAATATTACTCCCCGCTCTCTCCCGCACTCTTGTTAAGTCCATTAACAGTTTCAGGAAATGTAGTCCCAAATGAATGTGAATAGTTTCTAACTGTGACAGTCAGGCATAAATGTGTGTGTTGTAGACCACATTTAGGTTTCCTGCAGGAATGTCTTTAAGTCATCAAGGTAAGGCCAGGTGTGAACAGGTGGGGAGAGAGCACAAAAGGATATATTCCTGTGGTTTATAGATTTTTCACATTGGTCTTGGGGAAGCTGTCCCATTTGGAGCCAAGGAAACAAATTAGAAAAATCTGGTCTAGTCTGCAAATGCTATAGCCAGTTATTAAAAAAGAGATAAGAATTTTCAACGTGTAAAAGGCTCTAAATTAAGCTCATATATTTCAGTGATTTAGTTACACATTTAAGGAATTATGTATTATTAAAGACATGACGGTTGACATCTTCCAACCTTAGCCATCACAGTTTTTAGACATGTTGTCCTATTGATTACTATTATAAAATATTGTAAACTGTATTTGACAAATTATGACAGAAGTGCCATAGCTCATCCTCCAGTAGCATGTTCTTATTCAGATCATATTCCTGAATAGAAAATGCTCCCCTGTTCAGTGTATGCTCTGCAGGCCAAGAATTACTTGAAAAAGCTGCCAAATATCCTTGTGTGAATCCCAATGCACCCATACATGTTCATTGGAAAAAGAGATGTTTTGCCTCACTAACAGACTATACAGGCAGTTTGGGTTTTGGCCTCTAGGATGAACTGACATAATATTTCCAAGGTACTGGATTGGCAACATTAATAGCCACATTTGAAAAATTGCATAGATTTTTAAAATGCATAATTTCCTGATTTAAAATGAAATATTAATCTGATCTCATAACAAAATTAAACATGAATCCGTTGGGCAGCCTGTATCTCCAGTGCTGAAGCTGAAGTACATGGATACTGCTCCTTCCTCTGAGACTACCAGTTGGTGGTGGAAGTCTTTTTAGCAGACACCCATGTGATCAGTTCATAAAATTTGGCAGGAGCACAATGTAAGTTACCCATCTAGAATAGCTGCCCCTCTTAGTTGTGTCTTAGAAGACACAGAGCTCTGGGAGAGGTGACTTTGGCAGCTGCAGGGTGGCTTGCTGTCATTTCTGCAGTCTCCCCACCTTCCAGTATGAACTACTGTCACCTTTGGCTCCTCCAGCTCTGTTGTCTTTAAGGCTTTTATCTCAAGGTGGCAAAAGCCATCTCTAGATTCAAGGCAAACTCTGAGTGCCATCAACCTCAAGCCTCATAAAAACACTTCGTTTAACACAATCCACAACTGTAGCCTTAGCAATAAAATCTTAAGCATTGGTACAGTCTATCAGTAAGATCTTGCCAACATATTCTGTATGTATGTTTCATTATTTATCTACTGTAACATGGGGTTGGGCATGCTGTTAAAATTTTATATTTTTCAACATGTTCCCTAGTAGAAAATATTTTTTTAGATAAAATATTTATTATATTGGCAAGGGTTTCACTTCACCACTTCTTTGATGAACTGTGGAAGATAGGTTTTCATTGGCAACATCTGGCAACCTGGCAGACGTTCTCAGCAGCTGGATTGGTAACTTCAGAGTAGCTTCTGGGTCTTTCATATAATTAGTCTGCTTATGGGCCATCTGGGTTGCTTTGTTTTTGCTGTTGCTGTTTCCTTTTTTTCTGAGGAACTGTAAGCTTTCCAGTTGTTTCTCCAGGAGATCTGTTTTTAATAAGTCTTCCTTGGGCTAGTCTGCTGGGTCTTGTGCAAACATCCATGCTGGCCTTGCTCAGGAGCATAGGTACTGCTTTTATCCCTTCTTTCTTGGAGGTCTGAATCTGTCCATCATGCTTTTTGTGATGTGGGAGCAGAGCTTCTCAATGCCATCAAGCAGTGAAGCCAGAGGTCAACTTAGCAAGTGAAGACTTACCACCTCTGCACAAATAAAGCCCTAAACAATCCAAATCTTAACAGTAAATACATATATGCACTGTCCCCTCTTCTAAAGTACACTTAAATTACCACAAGGAAATGCAATTGTTCATTTTTTGTAAAAGAACTGCAAGTTATTAAGCTTTACCATGATACCCCTACCTGGATGCTCTCACTCAGCATGGCTGGGCAAAGTGTGTGAATTAGCTTGGACTGAGAACTGAACAGAAGAAAGTCCTTTCTGCTATGGCTCAGCAGCTGAACATTGTAGCCATTCAGTTTATCTGGGCTTTGACAAATGCTAACAAACCTCCAAACTCATTGGGGTTTCGTGTGGTGCTATAGAAACACCAACCCTCCTGTGCACGTAGTGAGTGCAGGGAAGATTTCTCATGCTCTCTAGAGAGCTGCCTTTGCACCTCATGTGGCAGGTCATCCCTGTCTCTGCAGGGACATTACAGCATCACCTTCCAGATGTGGAGGTTAGACGGTATTCATCTATCTACATCACATGGGCCTTTCCACATATTTGTCAATAAGGATCCTTATGGGCAAAAAATAATTTCAGGCTGTTGCTCCTCTGTTTTTGAGGCTGAAGGCTCAAGAGAATCTTAATAAATGATTTTCAAACAAATTGACTAAGGCAACCATTAATGCAGCTTACCTTTTTGTAAGACCAGACATGTTACTTCTTCAGCATTGCAATACAGTTAAAGTTGCTCCTCAGTGTTTCAAGAGGCAGACAGTATCAAATGTCTCCAACTCACCAACTCACACTGGCAATTGCCAATTAGAGTCATGTGCCAGCAATTGGCACTGATCATCATCCTAAAGGACATTATTCTCACCTGTTTAGTCTAGAGACTACTTATTGTCATAGCTTTTACTTCTGCTTATTGCAGACAGGCTTAGGCCTCAGCACTGAAATCTTCATGTTCAATTGTTGAGAAATAATGTTTCCTGGGAACTGAATTCCCATTATCATGCAAATCAGATAGCCTGCAGATAAGTCACCCAAGTTGTTTGTGCAGGTGCACAAAGCAGAGTTTTGTAAGTCTGAGTTCCGGAAGGGAAGCCAGTGCATTCTGTTTCTCCTATGGGTGTGCTATATTGGCTTTTATTTATTACAGGCAAAGTGAGTGACGTGGCACTTGACAAATCTCACTGTAACAAAAGGGAGCCAGAGTGAATGTAAGTGGCCCTATGCTGTGGTGTTGGGGCTGGGTAGTGCCAGTGACCCTCCCACCAGCTCCTTTCCCAGGGAATGCTGGTTGTGGGGGAGTGGTGCCCCAGGCCCCTCTGAAGGGCATAATGGGCACTCCTCTTTCCTTTGCTTTGGCATAGACTTTGGCGATTACAATCTGTTCTCTGGCTGCTGTCAAGACCATGGGTCACCCTTTCCATGACTTTCATGCTAAAACAAAAGCAAGCACTGAAGGATTCCTTATTGAAGTCTTACAGAATTACTATTTTTAAACAAAATCACATGAAGTGCAGGTGAAAAGAATATAAAGTCTATTTTCCATAAGGTGAACTAACCAGCAGGATGGTAAGTGTAATTGTTCTTGGTGTTTGGGCTACTGCTGCAGTGGTTGCCTGTGCAGTCACCTGCTTCCTAATTGTAGGAACTGCCCTTTGTAACATACTTGCTGGTTCACCATCACACGCAGAGCAGTCTTTTTAAAGCGTCCCATGCTGCACTCCATGAATCCTGTCTCATAATTGTGCATAGGTAAAACCCTTTCATAAGTTTTATGAGATGCCAACATATATGCTATTTTATGCTACTAACCTATTTATGGGATTAGCTTGAGGATTTGATGCAAAAGCTGAAGATGATATTGAAAACACACATCACTTCTATTATGGCTAAGAAAATCAGCTTTAGAATTAGAGAGACCTTGTATCTGGCATTATGTATGGCCCTTTAGCTTTTTAGCATGGCTGTTCCTTGTTGCTATAGCAACTGAATTAACCATTTCATTAATATAATGGAATAAAACACATTTATTCATTTTTGCACTCACGGGTAATCCACATTCAGCTTTCAGCATACTCGTCAAGCTGTGCCCCTTTCACCTCAGCCCCAGATATTTTCTTAGCATTGCCAAAGGGTTTCTATTTGTATTTTTCCTTGTTGGAGAGAGAGTGAGCTGTTGTTTTTGAAGAACATTATGGTTTTTTGTAATTTAATTTACCTTCATTTCATTGGCTAGCTTCTGCTTAGCATCCCTTAAGTGGAAAAGCAGACTTCACAGGCAGCATTCAGTGCAGAGAAGTGGTGTTCTTCGCATCAGAAAAGAATAAATCACTTAAAATAATGAAACCTCATGCCTGTGATCAGCTTGTAGGCTAAACTTGGCATGATGTGGTCTACAGTAAATACTAACAGTACTCAGCTACGTATACTGCCCAAACAGTCGTGTTGCTGAACTGTGGTGTTAAAAGCAGATGGAGTGTTACACTCTTTGTTTACTTTGGTTTTAATGCTTCCCAAGCCAAGTCCACACGTCCTAACAGTTATTGAAGTAACAGCTTAATTAAAATAATACGTCTGCCCATCAGGAGAAGGGAGCAGAATTACTCCCTGTGTGTGGCAGTGACAGCCCTGTCTGCATTGCTCTTCGCAAGGACTGCCATTCCCAGTGCTGTCCTTTTGCTTACTCTGCAACTCTGCAGAGGACTGGGATGAAGCAGGGCTTGGTTTGAGACCTACAAAACACTTGCAGCCAGGATGTTGGCCAGCAGTAACCAAAACAGGCTCCACAGTCATCTGGAAAAGCTTTTCATAATACACTAGTGCCAGGTAGCCGTCGGGGCTACGATGACAGGTAGGATGTAGCCAGAAAGTGGAGACCCCCTCAACTCCAACTTGCTGTCTGCCAGTAACAGAAGGGCCTTGATGCACACCCTGAGACTGGGTCACTTTTCCCGCAGCAATGTGACACTGAGTACACAGGCCCTTGGCCATTATTTATCTGATTGTCCTTCCAGCAGCTACCAGTGCAAAGTGACAGGCCAAATTTCAGCCCATGAAATCCATCATTATTAGCAATTCCAACTGATTACAAATGAAGTAGCATATCTGATACAATTTTTTGTTGTTGTTTTTTATTGTGGTTTTTTTTTTAGTATAACTCAGAAGTTAGGAATGTGAAACTGAAATTTTACTGGAAACAGAGCAGATGTGTAAATGATTTTGAGAAATGAGTTAATTAACTTTGAAGGTATAAGCCCCTTCATTAAAAAGACAAGGCATAGAAGCAACAGCACAATAGCATATTGCCTGCTATAATATTGTTCATTCACTGCTGTTTGAGTGAATGTATAAATCACACAGTCTACAAGGGCTAGTAGAGTCTGTATCATTCATGTGCGCTGCCTTCCCTACCTGAATTAAATTTTAAGTGCTTCCTCCTAGGCAATTCATTGTCTAAGAAATGCCCAAAGACCCAGAAGGAGAAAGTTATGCAGCTGGCAAGGTGAAAGACCTGCCCTGGACACAAAAGCCTAAGCACAAAGGCTCTGTGCGCATTGCAGATAGTGCTTGTGCCATATTCTCCTCCCGCCTTTGTTTCTCTTTGTATATGGAAAGCATCCTCACAGCAGCCTAGTAGTCATACAAGACTAAGTTAATTTTACCATTACCTATTGCAATGCTCGAGGCTAGGACTACTAAATGTTATGGTAACAATTGTTTGCTTTTGGACAACTTGTCATCTGGTGTAAGTTTAGCCAGAACACCATGTCACATAGTGATTAACAGAGAGCTTGTGGCTTCGAAAACCTTGAACCTAACACTTTTCCCACCACACAGAGGTTAATACTGGTACAATAACTAATATACATCACTTTTTTTTTTTCTTTTTCAAACTTAATTACCTTTTTCTATCCTTTACCAGAACTTGGCCTGCATTAAAAATGGCAAATGGGTACCTTACACATTCAACAAATAAGATGGAGTGATTTGAGGTGCAGGGGGACAGGAGCCTTAGCTATAATTCATTGAAACTCCTCTCGTCAAACCATGAGGAAAAATGTGTTTTTAAAAACTGTTTCAAGCCAGGGGTCTGGCCTGGCTTTCCTTTCCCTACTCCCATGGAGAAGGGAATAACTGGGCCCCTGCCCCTCTAGATAAAGCCTTTTGTAGCTGAGGAATCGCAACCGGGCTCCAGAGTCACAGCACAGCCTCACCTGCAGCAGGGAACCGCAGGACTGCAAGTCCCTGGCCCCTGCTCCCCTCCCGGCACGGGCTGTCAAATGAAGTTTAAAAACTTGTTTCCTTCCCTCCCGAGCGCTGTTCTAAGGTCGTTTTGCGATTTGTCTGTATGGAAACGGGTGTGTTATTTCACCCCCAGTGCACTCGGGACTCCCGAGCCAACACACCCGAGAGAGCGCCCGAGGGCTGTTCAATAGTCTGCAAACAGCACGCATGAAAAAAGGAGATGTTGTCCAAGATTTGTTGGTACCAGCCGTACGCGCGGCTGCCAGGGGCTGCTGCGGCAGGGAATGCCCGGCGACAGGGAGCCGGGCTCTGNGCGGGGGGCGGCGTGTGACCGAGCGGGACGGCGAGGGAAGGGTCTCCCGCGGCGGAACGGCCGGAGCTGACGGCGGCTCACCCAGAGTTCGCATCTGGTGGGTCTGAAGTAAAGCCCAATTCAGGACGCAGATTATCGCGTCCGGAAAACCCGCTCGCACCGTGCAGCAGTTCCTACTCCCGTTAATCCTTCTCCTGACCGCCTGAGAAGGGAGGGTCGTGCACTGCAACCCAAATGTTTATACAACTGCTGACACTTCCCTTCTGCTGCCACATCACTGCCCGAATGCCACCTCCCAGTGCAGCCCGCAGCTGCCCCTCGGCAATGGTCCCCGGGCCATGGCAGCGAACCTGACGACTAGCCACGGGACTCGGAGGAAGAGCAGCTTGTTTTTTTTTTCTTGAATGCCTGGCTTCATCCCAGTTATCTGTAATACGGATTTGAGGTCTTAAAGTGAATCATTTAGCATTGGTCATCTCCCCTCAGTACCCGTGACTCAATAGCATTTCCTTTTGTCTCACTTGAACAGCAGCACACACTCGGGTGCTGTGACATCAATCACAGATATTCCAACTTTCCAACAGCCGTTGGTACAGATGGAATGGGAGGCAGAGCTATAGCCAGAGAAACTCTGGGCATCAGAATAAAATTAGCATCATAAGAAGAAAAGGGAAAGTACTACTGCTACCCAAGTGCAGCTGAATTAGCCAGATAAAGCTAAAACTAGATTGGAAATGTCTACAGTGGGATTTTGCCGCATGAGATCTTCGGCATACAAACAATGCCATGTATGTATTTGTCTGCCATAGATTGTTCATGTATGTTTGTATATATATATATGTGCTTTATATATTGCACATTTCATATATGTCTTCACAGATGCAGATTATTGCTCACAGTTAAGCTTCTGCTTTTAAGCATGTCATGTCACTGATAAAAACCTGGTTATCTCCAAAGCTATCTCCAGAGACACTTGTCTAGAGTAGACATGGCTTAAAGCCTAACTGGGGAGAGAAATGGTAATAGAGGTACTGACATATGGACCCCTAATATCCCTAGCAAGAGCCATCTGAAACTGCTGGGTTTTGGCAGCTGCATTATGAGGTACAAAGAGTGGCAGGCAGGAGGTTCTAGGAGCCTCTACCCAGTGCATGAGATCATTTATCTGCTCCTCCACTGCAAGACTTGCAGATCTACTCCTTTTTCAAGGCCCGGTTGATTCACAGGCACAAAGAAAATCTGTGCTCTTCTCTGCATTCAGAGAGCCATTCTGGGATGTAATTCATCTGTCCTTTGTCTTTACACACCAACACACACTTTCACTGCCATCAGCACCAACTCAGCTTTGCATGTGGGCAAAACCAAAGGAGAGCAGGGTGACATTAAACCCAAATCACACAAGGGTCTTAACTGCACCAGAGTGGAGGTACTATGGCGATTTTCCTGTTGCAAGGACACAACCTCAAAACCTGCCCCTTCCCGGACACAGGAAATCCCTTAGGATTTCTTCATCACAGGAGACCCAGGCAGGTGTGTTACCTTGCCTCTCGGCTGGTAACCCATATCCTGTGTTGCCTGAGAGGTCCTGTCCAACAGGTCTTCATTATTTTTCAGGCTTTCCATTATTTTCATGTCAGAGAAAAATATATTGGCCGAAAAGTGAATTTCTCACTAGGCATTCAGAAGCACATTTCTGTAGTACAGATATGTTTTGAGGGAGTGAATACAGGCACTTGTCTGCCCTTCACTGCTCTAAAGACAGTAGCTCCCTGTCTCCTCACTCTTGCACATCATGGATCAGTGTCACGTCTGGAAGCTGGATGGGGAAGCAACCAGAATATTGGCTCTGTTTGGAAATGGCTCCTCATCTCTCTGCCTGTCTGCTCCGAGCTGTAAGCAGAGTATGCCAGAGACCAAATGGACCCTGTGGTCCATCATGGTGTGTATGCAAATCTTTCTCCTGGCTGGTGTGCAATAATTACCTGTGATTATTGCACAGTTCAGCTCATGAGTCAGCTTGGCATGCTCACTGCCTCTGAAACATTGCTTCACCCCACACACCTTTCCTGACCTTGCACATCCTATTTCTTTACAGGCACCAGTGCCTTCTGTCAGCTTTACACATTCATCACACCACTTGCTCATTACTGCACATCCCAAATAAAAACTAAGGTCACCTCATGAATTTTCAAAGCCCTGAGCTGTCTCAGGGCAGGATATCTCAATGACTCCCTCTGTTCTGCTAAACCTCGGCAGGCAGCCATCACCATTGGCCCAAGCTCCATTTCTTTCAAGCCAAGCCCCCGAGCCCATCTCACAGCAGGCACTGAGCTGCTCGCCCAGCCACTCTGTGGCAACGGCAGCAAGCAAAATCTCACCACTTAAAGTCCTTATGATACATGCCAGCTTTCTCTGACCCAGCTTTCCCACAGAGTTGCCCATGATATCAGCCAGTTGTGTCTTCAAAAATGGCAGAAAATAGGGAGACAAGCCCAAGACCCAGTCCATAAGGTTGGTTTTCTCCCTCCTCTCCTCAGTAGTTCTGTCCCAGCCTGTACTTGCACCCAAAGAGCAGCCTGGAGGCATTTAACATTGCTGGTTTGGTGTGAGCAACCTGCCATGTATTATTACACTGTACCTTTGGTTTGCATAACTAGTTATATGTCCTGCTTACCAACAGAGCAAGTGGAATGGCAGGGACCCTCTCTAGATGAAGGCAGGCTGGTACTGAAGATTAGTAGGTGAGCTTGGGCACTGCTGTAGTGCACCTAGAACACAGCCCAAGACTACAGAAAGCTACAGAGATAAGATTTGTTTCGTGACGCTGCTCTGAGCAGCCTTTGTACCACATTCCATGGTTGCTGCAAGGACTAAGGACGAACAACACCCAGTGAACCCAGTTGTTGGCTTCTATCATGGAATACAGCCTCCATGTAATGCACAAATCACTCCTTTGAGCTTGAGTTGTTGAATACATGTGTTGCAAAGGGGACTGCCTCACTGCTGGGAGGGCTGTAACTCATTTGTGACTTGCTTAAAGCCATGAATTAGGGACTGCCACTCAGAGTAACCTATTGGCACTCTTCAGGCAGAGCCCACGCCATGTGTGGCAGGGCAGGAGCCCCATGCCTGCTTCCTTTGGCCCAGCCATCCCACCGCCTGGAGGGCTCTGCCTGTCTTGACTGTTTAGTAATTCAGCCAAGGCCTTCAGTATTTTCTGCACTCACTGTTTACCAGACCGAACTGTAGTAATCCAGCATCTGCTGCATAGAAGACAAAACTAAGACAAAAACAAGAGAAGACAAAACCACCAAAGATTTCCTTCATTTCACTTGTTAATTGAAAAATATAACTTCAATTCAATAACAGCATATGTAGAACATAAGAAGCCAGCAGTAACAGAGAGGTGAAGCTACTGTGGCACTGCTGCTTTAGCATTTTGGGTTCAAATTACTGTGTTCTCAAACAACTTCTTTATAGTATTTACCAAAACAAGTTTACAGAAAGGCTGAGGCACCAGTGTAATGTGGCACGTCAAGGCCATAGAGAGTGTGAATGCCAAGGACCACAGTGGCAAGGTGAAGACAACAGCTGTGATAGCACAGGGAGAGGATGCTACTAGAGGAAAGGACCAAGGCACACACCAAACACTTGAGAATTTCTCCTGACAGGCAGCTGAAAAGATGCAGAACTTATTTCCCAGACATGAGTGATGTGAATTTGGTAAGAGCTTACAAGTTTTAGTGTTTACAGATGGCTTAATTTGACAGTCATAATCATTATAGAAGCTACTAATCCAATGGGACCTAAAGACTGCCAGAAGAAAAGTATGACAATTAGAAAAACACCCCATTCCATGAGTGCTCATAACTTAGTACCATTATAAACACCATCAGAGCCCTAATGCATAAGCATCAGGTGTTTAGTTAATTGCACTGCAGTTCAAGCAAGCACCAACACCAAGGAATAAATGGACAGTGAAAATCACACCTTCCTTTGTCCCTCGCTCACCAGCTCCTTGGCCACACAGCTGGCACAACATCAGGCTCAATTGCTTTTAAACCATAAGAGAAAAGCAACATATGAAATCTAATCAGTAGCCAAATAGCACACAGCCAAAGAACCTGCCACGTGAAGAAATATTTACAGTGTGCATTTAAAGCTTTTCATTATTCCACATGTTCAAAAACACACATCATCTGTGTCACGGAGGGCATAGTCACAGGACTAAGCCTGTGACTAAGTCAAGGAAATATGCCCAAACTAACCTGCATTGCCTGGCATTTGCTAAAGGAGTGCCTATGTCCAGTTGCAGAGAATCAGCTGAAGTGCAGTACCTGCTGTTCTCTAAAAACTCCTGGCGATGTGCAAAGCCCAGGAAGCACAAACCACCCCATTCCTTGTTGTTTACTGTTCTCTAGCTAGTACACTAGCTGCCTGTTTCTTTTTCCAGACACCCTGCACTGCTGGATATATTCTTTGGGCCCAATTTGAAAGCAACTTCAGAAATCCTGTAATGTCCACATTATAAGGAGGTTGTATTTTCCTTTGACATAGCCCCATCATTATCTATTATTCCTGCTCTTAAAATCCCACCTACAAGATCTGCTGCAGAACCTCCTGCTGTCATGGGAAAGGCTGATTGCTTCATCACTTAGTAAGGTGGTTGAAGGCCAGGCAAAATACTGCTGCTGGGATGATGCTGGACCAGGACATTTTTAGGGGCCTGTACCTGCTGGGGCAAAATCCCATTTTTCTGCAGCTCTCTCAGGTTCAAGATGGGGTTTTTTGGCAGAATGAAAATGACAGTCTGCATTTTTCTCATAAGTGTCCTGAAAACATCCGTTAAGGATGGAGATGAATCAAATTCAAGTTAAGGGCAATGTATCTCACTGCAGGGAAGAGCTGGTTCCTCTCTGGGGAAGAATGTTGTCTTTTAGTCTCTTCTTCTACCTTTCCTCCTCTCTAACAGGAAGAATCATAGCTCAGCTTAAGCTCAGTAGTGGTGGGAGATCTTAACATTATCTCTGTACCAAATGATAGTTAATTAGTGATAAGAGGAAGAGCTGCAATAGTCTGTGATGTGCATGAAATACAGCATTTGGGTGGGTCTCCTAAGAGAGTCAATAGCAGCAAACACCTATATTTTGAACAGACATGAAATCGGGACTTCTCGTTCCAACAAGGTGCAATGTAGCAGAAAAGGCTTAATTTCTCCTGCTTTTGCTAGAAGATATTTCCATCAGCAAGAGGGGAAAACAATTCTTAACCACAGATTTCAACATAATAGTGGCAGTAACAAAATAAGCTCCATTATTAAACTAACTCTTGGTAAGAGCCAGATGACTTCTACAGACAATTTTGCATGCAACTGCTAGATGTAATTTGAAGAGTGAGCGCCAAATTGCCATACTAATTATTTCTGGGCTGATGTTCCTTCTGTGACATAGTGGCATTTGGAGAATGGGGACTAACCAACAAGTGAAGTGCTGAAGAGGGAGATCACTAATAGTGTTTCTCAGAAAGAGAAATACAGCAAATACCGATCTTCCTCTTCATATGCCCGCTCTCAATTTGCACTGAGACAATTTAACACGCTGAACAGTTCTATCTAGTTCATCTATATTTTTGGCACCTTTCAAAGCAAACAATGCCCACCTAGCCCTGGACCAAGAGTGGGTACAGCTGAGCAGGGCCCCGGCCCCAGGCGATGCTGGGGGTCAGGGGGTGACCCCAGCAAGGCCTTTCCAGCCCTGAAAATCTCCCAGATGAATTTGTGTCCCTCACGATGTGTCTGATGTGTGACTCATGCACACACGCTGCAGGACACAGCTTGCTTACTTCTCTGATCTGTAATACGCTGTGGGGGGAGGGCTGGCAAGAAGCTCACTTAATCTGGGTCTGTGAGTAGTTTTGTATCTGCTTTCATGCCTGCTCTCTCTAGCAGCTTGCTCTGAGTCAGTTTTTCAAATTGGATACTTTTGCACATTCCATAATGTGAGATGGAAAAGAAAAGTCTTCCTGGCGTACTATGAGGTTTTTTGCTTTCTGTTCATTTCTTTGTCATATTTTCCTTTTTTGATGCAGTACTTTATCAAGTTTAAGCAGCATGATTTTAGTCTGGCACTACAGACATTATGTTTAGTGAAAAGCAATAGGGAAAGAGTAAGTTGGGCTTCAAAGACATTTAGGTCATATTTTCTTCTGTTAAAATTTAAATGTGTTAAAAAGATTAATTACTGAAAGTAGAATAACCATTTCATACTTGATTGGGAAAAAATTACCAAATTTATTTAGATTTTGAAAATCAAAAGTTGATGGATGACAGTGAGACTTGGCCAAGGAAATAAAGGGTCCAAGTGGCAGGAATATAAATTATGTTTGCTGAAATGATGATCATTTGCCATTACCTTGTGTATTACTGTAGCAGAGACTTTGGGCTAAGGGAGACATTTGGGCTTTCCTGGTGGAACAGACTGGATGGAATAACACTGAGCTGGCATGAAACCACCACCAAAACAATTCTGCATTGCAACAGCACAACATGGACAGATTTTAATTTAACTGACACCACCATAAGACCACAGAGATCTAATGGATGGTTTAGGTCTATGGGATGTCTCATTCAGAGACTTAGGTTGTTACATCAGCAAATACAAGCAATTCTGAGGCTGGGTCTGCATAGTGCATGAGTTCTCATCCAGCTCTCCCCAGTGGTACCACGCCTCCAGTGGGAACCCCAGGTCTACACTGTGGAGATTTGGGCCTGCTTTCCTAAATCCCTATTTGGTTTCATGCCTTTCAGTGCTGTTTTCACCATAGATGATCCTTTGAAGTTCATTATGTCCATTTGCCTACAATGAGGTGCATTATTCACAGCCACCTGTTACCTGCAGCAGCTGTCTTTCCATCCAAGGAGAAGCCACTACCTCCTAGTATGGTCCTGGTACACTGGGACAGCCAGTGCCACTTCAGATCCCCTCTGGTGCTACAATTGCTTAAGGATTTCCTCAGACAAAAATGAACTCATCAGTGCTTTAGTCTGTCCAAGGCTAATCTCATTACAGGTAATCCTATTTACCACATGTACTGGCCATAAAACAATGTTAGCTGTTAACTCTTGCTCTCCCCCCAAGCCAGACTGATAGAGACACAAGCAGGCTACTGCCTGTACTCACACAGCACACCTTGTCCATTCCTAACTCCCACATCCTGACATCATATCTCAATGACAGGTCATCAATATCTTCACTACCAGTGTGGATGCCTTTTGTTGTTAACACTGCTAGGCTCAGCATAGCCTCACATGGAAGAAGGATGCAAAACTCTTCCCCACAGACATCTTAAAAATACACCTAAAACCCACCTCCCAATTGCCTTCTCCACTCTGCTTCCATAGACTGATGCAGCAGGAGATGAAAGAGGACCAGCTCACACTGCTGCCATCTGCCCTCTTTAGTGAGATTTCTGACTCCCCACTGGGGTATCTGTGGACCACAGGCACACACACATCCAACTGTAGGTGCTGCAAATCTGGAGGAGGTGTCCAGTATGGCTCCAAGAGGGTAAGTGGCATCAGTGCCATGACTCTTCAGCATCTCCCAAGTGCAGCTCTAGGGGAAGCTTCACCTTTCCATCCACCTCAGCAGCAGGACTGCTGCTTTGCCTTGTCTTTCCCCTCCCATGATTTCAAATGCTCGTGCTCAGTGGGTCAATTTCAGCTCAAGCACCCTGTCATACTGCCAGCATGTGACATACAGAATTGCAGGACATGTTAACTGATGGAAGTTTGTGTTTGTTCCAATTAAAAAAAAAAAAAAACAACAAAACCAAACAATAGTTTTTTCTAAAATCCAGGCAATCGGAAAAAAAAAACCCAAAATTATTTTAATCTCAATTTCAGATTTTTCATTTTGAATCTTACCTTTTCAATTATTTTACATTCTGTCCCACCAGGTCATCTATGGAATATTCCGTTTTCTCCATCATCTACTGGAATCACCATGTAACGGAAATGCTGACATTTTCCTATTCTTTTATCTCAGTCGTTAAGTCTCTTAGAACTAACTTAGTTCATATCAGCATTTTTCTAGATCAGTGTCTCCATTTATTTTCAGCAGGTTGTGCTCATAATTATTTCTAAATTATAAACTGAAAATGAATGTTTAAATTATTTGCCATTCCTAAGACAACAGCAGGCAATATTGAACTGGGAAGTAATTTTTAAATAAGCATGCAGATTTGAAATTTTCATTTCCTTTACTGAAACAAAAATAGCCCAAACAAAACATAGTTAGGTTTTTCATGGCTTTAGCCAACAAAAATGTATCAAAAGCCTGCCATTTCTCTGAAAAAATCTAGTTTCATCAAAACACTTTTTTTTTGCCAAAACTTTTTCCTTGCCTGTGTCCTAACCAGCCCCACTCCCAGTTTTCCTAACAGGGAATAGAGAAGCTGAGCTGCCCTGAGGTTTGAGCTGCAGAGGAACAGGAGGACATTTGGTATTTTTGCTGAGGGACATTCTAACACACTTGCCACTGGTTTTCTCTTAAAAAGACACTCTTGAACACAGTTAAGGGGAAGCACGATTAAACAGGAAAAAGAAAAATATATCAGGTCAGGGGATGTCCTTGCCAACACTGAGTGACATCAGCTCCAGCTGTGGCCGAGGCGAGGGCTCAAACCCTGTTGGGGTGCACTGCTACTGTCAGCAACACTGGTGATGGGTGACACCGCTGAGCACAGGGCTGCCAGTGGGCAAAATCCCTCCCTGATGGGCCTGTAAGGAAATTGCGCTTGTCATCTCTTCAAATAACAATTATTTTAACGTGAAACTCCTGTGTCACCTGCCTTCTCCTGGCTGTGGAGGAGCTGTGCCAAGACCTCTGCCCAAAGACAGCAGTGCCCCTGCAAGAACGGCTTCACCCTCTTCCCCAGAAGCTTCCCATGTGGCATCACTCTCCCTCCAATAACTGTTCAGTTATTGCAGGTGGGGCGAGAAAGTAGTGGTCTGGTCACTTCTCTTCGAACTGTGGAAATAAATGTTCCCAGGCTACACAAATACCAGCATCCTCACTGCTGAATCGCCATGGATTTGTCCATGTCCTTGGCCCATACCAGCAAATATTTCATAAATATTCCCCAAGACAACCTCCTGCCTTCTGCACTGTTTCCACAGACGGCACAGTAATTTCCATCCATAGTATTTGAAAATACCTTAATTATGAACTTAGCAAGTCTGCTTGCTAATGTAGTTTTCCTTAAATTATTTCATGGTTGAGTGAGAATTTGGTCATTAAAAAGTAGTAATAAACACAGAGTGAAACAAAGCTGAGGCCTTTGGAAGTCTGCCTTGCAGAGCCATGGGAGGAGGGAAAGCCTCTGTCTCTTTGGGACAAGGTCTGATCTTAAGCTATAGATCTGGTATTTCTAACATCACCTATGAAGAAGTGCTTCAGCCCTGTATCTTCCTAAACCTGATCTGCTCTGCTCCTGGTCCATGAGCACTCCACAGGCCTTCAAGCACTCTGCACTAGGGATCACCACCAGGCTTGATGCCATGCAGGTTATTACACACTGCAGCATCAGGAGCTAGAAGGACACACATAACCCAGAGCACCAAGAACTGTAACTGAGCACACAGTGCTATACAGTTGTGCCAACTCTCTAGACCACTTCTCAGAACAGCCCCCTGCCCTCCTTTCCCCATGTTTGGATGTTTCGTCCAGTACAAGTCTCAGGGGTGGTAGTCCCACTCTTTTCTGTGCAATCCATCAACTCTTCCTTGTCTCTCTAGTTGTTTGATTAGCAAGATCCTGACATGTACTAGCTGGGTCTCATACTGTCTTTCTCAAGCTGTTTCCTCTCCCTGACCAAAGTTACAGATGACATTAAAGGGCAGAACAGGAAACGTCACATATTAGACTGTGATGTCTGGTTTTGGTGGGCATGTTACAGGGAAGGTGGTACTCATATACACAGGTCCATGCTTCAGACCTGCTTGCCATTGTACTGTTTGATGCAGACTCGAATATCTCTCCAAACAGCCATAAGCAAGATATGTCCAAAGTGTAAGCACAGCAGGAGATCAGATCCACAGACAAAATCCCACCTGTCCATTGCCTGAAGCCACTCGTCCTTTAATGCACTATCAGGGACATAATCATATATTGAAGTTCTTCCATCTTTGCCAAATGCAAATGTAGAATCATAGAATATTCGAGTTGCAAGGGATCCACAAGGATCATCAATGCCAAATCTTAGCCCTGCACAGGACCATCCCCAAGAGTCACACCATGTGCCTGAGAGTATCATCCAAATGCTTCTTGAACTCTGTCAGGCTTGGTGCTGTGACCACTGCCCTGGGAAGCCTGTTCCAGTGTCTGAGCACTCTCTGAGTGAAGAGCCTTTTTCTAATATTCAATGTAAACCTCCCCTGACACAACTTCAGGCCATTCCATTGGGTCCTGTCACTGGTCACCACAAAGAAATCAGTACCTGCCCCTCCTCTTCCCCTCACAAGGAAGTTGTAACTGCAATGAGGTCTCCCCTCAGTCTCCTCTTTTCCAGGCTGAACAGACCAAGTGCCCTCAGCAGCTCCTCACACACCTTCCCCTCAAAGCCCTTCACCATCTTTGTTGGCCTCTTTCGGATGCTCTCTAATAGCTGAATATCTTTCTTATATTGTGGTGACCAAAACTGCACACAATATTCAAGGTGAGGCTCTACCAGACCAGAGTAGATACTGTATTACCTTCAGTCCCTCAGTGACATATGCAATGAAAATCAGAGAGGAGTTGATGTATTAGTTTCTATACTGAGTTACTTTTAATTTTTTCCAAAATCGTGTATGCATGCCAAGGATGATTGTGGCAGTGATTACCAGGGAGATATTTGCAGGAATTAGTGGTGGAAGTTTAGCTGTAAACTCATCCTTCAGAAGTTGTTAATTGTAATATAAAGACAGTTTGGCAAATGCTGTTATTTTTAAAGAGTGGATGCATCATTCTTTATACTCTGTTTTATGCATCTGTGTGCATCAGACAGTAACATATCTTATTTTGTATATTTTAAAGATGTTATTCTAAAGGATGATCAGACTCAAGGATGTATCTAGCAGATACCTTGGGGATCAACTGCAAGGTATTGAATAAATTGACAAAAAATGTTTTGGTTTGTATATAAAGGATGAAAGGATGAGTAAGTCATGATTCTTTGCTACTGTTCTAATCATCCACCCAATGGAGATAGGAGAAAAGGTTCAAAAGTCCCCCAAAGTATCTGTAAATTCAGCTATAATTTTTAGTTCTAGGGCCTTTTTTTTGCAGGAGAAAAACATTTAACAAGCCTCGTGAATATGTCAAAAAAGTTTTTTCTCTGTTACAAATACACTGCATGTTTGTCTCCATTTTTTTCCTTCAGCTCCAGCAAGGAACTTAAATTTGCATAGCATTAGAATTGGTTATTCCTGTCAAATATCAGTTAGCAAACACCAGCATTTTTCTTTTCCTAACTTAGCTTTGGTTATAATTTTACATATATCTTGGTCTCCACTGACAGGTTTGAAAAAAATCTGGATATTTAAAGGAATTACACTGGGAAATACTAAGATTTTTCTCTTCAAGTGTTGCCCCCCTCAGTCATTCCTTGTTTGTTAGCTATTCCAACATAAACAGTAAATAAACAATAATAGAAGTAGCTTTGGCAAGTTGCAGATGAACTCAGTACTTAGCATTCACCACATTGATGCCTTCCCAAGGTAGAATGGGAAATGAAGAGGGAGTGATGGACTTGATTGGTGGGTAGGGCAAGGAAGAGGTCAGGGCTTGCTACAAATAAAATTTTCCTTTTAGAGATTCAGAAACATTTCTGCGCACTGACCTGCCACATGGTATGAAATGATAGTTTAGAGATTTACCAGGTCAATCTCATGAGGACAATTTTCAATCTTAAAAGGACTAAACACAGACAGTGAGAAATTATCTAGTATACATCACTACCCTGGCATCTCTCATTCATAAATGCTTGGGCATGGACTGGTCTTCTGCCAGGATGCCCAGTTAGCACTGCAGACCTGAAGAAAAATGTGTGAGAAACTACAGGATTAAACCTGGAAATGATGGCGGAGTCATGGAGTACAAACGGCTGAAATAAAAGAGACAATGGTGAGATTCAAAATGTAGGCCAAGCCTATTCAGCCCTCGCAATCAAGTGTTTACTGTCTGCTGCAGCATCATTCTGCTCCCATCCTCTTCAGCTTCATTCTGAACAATGCAACATTTCAATCTTCTTTAAATTCAAGGACACCAAGTCCCCAAGTGCCCCACTCACTAGCACTGAATAGGAAAACAAACCTGCCCAGCCTTAACAGCATCTTCGCTTACATCAGTGATGCAGAACATATTGCTTCAAATGCATACTTTTCTAGGGGTGCCATCCATCCATGCTGACAAGAAATAGAGCGTTCCCTCCCCTCATCATGTCTGAGAGAGGGGAATGTGTGAAGCAAAGCTAAATGTGTGAAATGCAAATGCAAGTCACTACATTCTAGTAATACATTTCCAATATTGTCTAGGAGTATTGCAGGGCTCCAGCTCGGGGATGCTAATCTCCCCAACAGATGGCACATCGTCCCTACCTACGTAGAAAAGATGTGCTTCTGAAAAAGCAAAGAGGCAGGAGAAACATGAAGCATGGGAGGGGAGCAGAGCCATCCCTCCTACTCACAGCCTTGTGTGTCCAGGCTGGGGATCCCAGTGGAAGCTAAGGGAGGTCTATCCTGGGTGTTCTATCAAAGAAGATATAGGCTGAAGGAGTTAAAGAGAAAAAAAGAGAGAAAAAAAAAAAGTTAAAGAGAAAAAAAGGGAAAAAAAAGGAGATTCTTGGGATTTTTTAATTGGCAAAAAGTTTTTGTTTTAAATTATGGTTTGGTGCTTATAGTAGAATGTGGAGATTTGCATCCACATTTGCTTAACACCAAAACACTTCTGCACATACGTATAACAAATTTCATATACAAGAAGAGTTTGCCACATCTAGGCAAGGCAGACACACACAAGTATAGCTGATGCTACAACAGTTCTATTTGGATACCTTGTTTTGGGTCAATCCGACTATTTCTCAGTAATAAATAAGACTTAATTGAGCCCTGTTCTTGCTTAACTACATGCATTGGGCATGGCACTACTGCATCTATTTAAAACAAACAAGAAAAAGATCCCAACTTAACAGAATCAGTGATGAAAACGTGGAGTTTATAGAAGGCCTCATCCAAACCAGCTGTACTTTCTAGATATTTCTAGTTGATGACATTATTACAATGCATCCTTTTCCCCCAAAGAATTTGAAAACACTATTGAAGTACTGTGTATTACTTCAGTACCATAGGCCTTTACAAAGATATCCTGAGCCACCTGAGATGACATCGCAGAACAGCCTGGACTCTTTGCTGGGGCCAGCTCGTGTGTAGCCAGACAAATGCTTAGTGAGGTAACACCAGCCTCAACAGGCAGCCATGTGGACAAAGTCAATTCTTCTGGAAGTCACTAAGGCCTCTTGGGAAAATAGGTTTTCATGCATGAACAAGCCATTCCTGGAGTGGTGCCTTGAGTTCACATCTTATCCCAGGGTGCTGTGGCACCTGACACAGCTCACGCTCCAGCCAGAGCCTGTCCCAGGGCTGGAATACCTGTAACACCTGTTTCCCTCCCACATGCCCTGCTGCTGCAGGGTAACTGTAAAACCTGCTGTCTCTAAGTAATGGCATCAAACATTGCCACAGAGCCTGTGGTGATTTGATACCCTTGAGGTAGATGGCCAGGCTGTCAGACTTATTTGAAATTGGTCCGTATAGCTGGAAAGTCCAAAAAGAGGAAAATCCATGAGTTAACATATCTGTAGCATGAATGTTTAGATTCAGTTTCCTTGGGAAACTCAGTAGTAGTACCACTACCCTGAAGAAATTGAGGATAACTTAATTATTTTAAGGTATTTGATGATTCAAGAATTTTCCTGGTGGCAACTTGAAAAATGTCAGTCATTTTTATCCAGTGGATGATATTGCATTTAGTTGGTGAATGAAAAAAAAAAGAATGACACTGTCAATTCTTTGAGAAATATTTCTGCGATGTCTTTAAACTACTTAGTGCTTGGAGAGCCAAAAACTCCTTGTGCAACCTTGCAATCTATAACAGCAGATGTAATGGCCAGTCTCAGTAGATGCTCAGAGCCTTCTGACAGAGCTGACTTGATTCATTTTGTCACAGACAGTTGGTGAGGTCTTACTGTTTCTTACTCTGAACTTCAAGTATTACAGTGCCCAGCAATCTGCTTGTGATATATTCTCTGCATAGCTGCAGTTTGACTGATCCCAAATTTCCTTCCACAATATCACAGGCATCCTAAACAAGTATAACACTAATTTTATTACTAAAATCTACTTTTCTAGTAGATGATAAAAAAACCCAACCCTACGATTTTGCTAATCTAAAATGTAATCACTTTTTTGATTTCCCAAATATTGTCAATAATTATCCTGCATTGACCAGCTTGTAGCCTTTTGGATGCTGAGCTATAAAAATTTGGACTTTCACAATGATTATAGGCTTCCATTAAAGATATTCTCCACAAATTCTTGATTGGAGCTGGAAAACAGCCACAGAGAATATATGTACTTCAAATATTGCACTGCTCCCCTCATCTACTCTGGACTTAACAGGACGAAACCTGTGTAGCTGTCACCTGACTCCTCCCGTAGGTATTTCACTCCAAAACTCCAAACTTCCTTAAGCCACTACAAAACACTGAAGATGGCTCCTGAAATTTCAAGACAAATTTTCTAGGCATGAAAAGGTTATCTTCTGGGTAAAAAGCTACCCGTGTCCTACCAGGCTGTGAAATAAAACATGTAAAATTCTCAGAATCCACAAACCAGTTTTTTCTGCCTGTGCTATTTTGAAGAAAGCTAAAAACTGTATTAAGGAAATTCTATGCAGAAAACAAATTGCATGTGCCACCCTGCTTACAAGTCTCTTCTGCTGCTCCTAAAGGCCATCAGTGTCTCGGCTTGATCCAATTACTGCATTGCACAGCTTATCACACTGACCATTTTCTTTTCCTCCTTTTCTTCAGAGCTGAGCCTCATTATGGGAAAATATGACTTGTCCGTTCAGTGTTAAATCCAAAGCGAACTTCATTCAACACAAAAGCAGTCTCCTGGTACTCACACTCTTTAATGGATTTGTACCATTTACAGTAGTTGTGTTTGCCATATTGTTTTCCCCCAAATTTTGTCTCTGATAAAGATCAATATTTATATACAAGCTTGCACATATAAATATTCCTGCAAACTGTCTTTCAGTGCCGTAGTAAAACACCAGGAAGGTATTTTTCAACTAATTTAAAAGACATCTATTTTTTTCACTCTGCTACTCCAAAATGCCAGAAATATCAATGAAGTGATGGTTGAAGCGAAAATGCAGCAGCGTCCTATATTTAGCTTGAACCATTATGAACAGAGGTCCTATTCTTTTAAATTCTTCTTGCCCTTCAGTTTTAACTCTCTTGTACAGTCTCTCAAACATACACCAGGAAATAAGCTATAGTTTTATTTCTTTACAAAAGCGTTTAAGAAAAATGAGTACTTTAGCTTCTCTGGGTCAGAACATTTCCACTGTAATGTTCCAGCATAAATACAGAGCAATGAATTACATACTCATTTAATTCCTTGTTCAAGATGTAAAAGCAAGACGTGCAGAAGCAATGCACTTAGCATACTTCAAACCTCTAGTGAAGCCCAGCACTCACTGCCTTGACCATGGCACTTGGCTGTGCTTCTCCACAGGGACGCCCTCTCCCTGCTGCTGCCCATGGCCTGAATGCTCCCAGCTGGCTATGCCTGCCCTGCCAGCACCCCACTGCTACTGCAGATCCTGCCTCTGCTTGATGGGGCTTTTGTCACCATCATTGCCTTCATAGCCATCTCACGCACCCAGTTGTCTCCCAGCTTCTTCCTGATTTCAAAATGTTCGTTTTCACTAGAAAACCACTAATTAGTTTTAACTGAGACTAAGATATGGAAAATTACAACTTTTCTGGTCCTGGCGAGACCATTTCTAAAATTCCTCCTGAGCCAAGAGTTCATGTAGCCCAGAATGAACAAAAACTAAGCAAGGAGCTATAGGGCTTCAGAATTATTGAGCCTGATCCCCCCAGCAGGAGCTGAGCATCCATGCTGCTCTTGGGTGCTGGTACCAATGGTTGAAGATGACCCTCTTGCTTCAGCCCTGCAGCTCCAGCTGCCTCCTTTTAACCAGACACATGCAGGCAGCACAGGCATGTACACATGCAGAGCACACACAAACACATCCCCAACTCTCTAAGAGCCTTTCCTTAAATTTTGAGGCAAAATATAAAAGCATTATTTCCAGCACCACAGGAGAAAGGGATCTGACCACATACCTTGCCGAGGCAGAGCAAATGTGGCAAACTTATGAAAACCTTTCCTTCTATGGCAAGGTATAGAAGGTAAACTAGGCATTGCTTTGTCACAGGTACTGCTACTCAAGAACAAACACAACAACAGGAAAAAAATAACACACAACAAAAAAAGCTGAGCTTTTCAACTCCCTAATTTTAGTTTCAAAGCAAGCAGCCAAACAAACAAGCACCTGACAGCATGGGCACTGTGGGATGCGAGCTCTCAGAGGACCCCAGGGTGCACTCAGACAACATCTCCATGCTCTCTGCAAGGCAGCATGCTCAAAATGTTACCGTAACTTTCACAGTAGCCACTGCTTAATGAACCATGGCTTAATCCATCAATGGAGCTGATCCAAAACGAGTACAATCATGCTCAGGGCAAATTTGTCCATTTTCTGGTGTATTGTGAATCCCAGCTGAGGGAGGACAGAGGAAAGCAGTTCTCTGATAGTGGATGCAGCCTTGCTCATTAAAAAAAAAACAAAGTCACATTACAATTAGTAATTGTACAGCCTTTTCAGGAGGTGTGCACCACTTTGTAAGGTGTGCTTCATTTAAGTGCAGAGAACCTCTCCAAACTTCACCCTTATTGCTGTCTTCCTTTAAAAAAAATGAAAGCCAAAAAAGTTAATACCAAAATTAACCAACAATGGCACCAACTCTGGCCTACCAGTTTATATATCCTGAGTAAAGAGAAGAGTTCATTTCAGAAGAACCAGAAAACCCACCATATCTTTTATGGGCATTAGATTCTCTTCCTAAGGCGATGGAAATGACCTGTAGGCTACATGCCTTTTGGCCCACAATGACTTGTGCAAGGCAAACTCCAGAAGTGAGCAGGACCTCTGAGCGCAGGGAGGTGATGCAACTTGAGAAGGGAACATGCCTCAGTAAGGGGCTGATGATGCTTCTAGGGGTCAACCTCTTGTCTTTGTTATCAGGGCTGTTTGGCAGCACTGACCCCTCTGCTTGCTACCCCTGTGCCAGCTCAGAAGTCTGCTCTCTCTGTGGCCCATGGCCAGCCCTTGCCCACACAGCTCTCAGCTGCCCTGCCCTCTGTCAGAGCAGAGCCTGGCACTCGCAAAAGATGCTGTGCTGTTCCCTGACTCCTCACCACGCCTTATGCAGGGATCATGTTCTCTGGTAAGAAACCGCTCGATAGATACCTTGTATTCCCAGTATCAGATACACCAGCACACCCTTCAGTAAGGCAATGAATGGGTAATAACTTCAGCTTTGTCTGTTTCCAGGATGGCTGGATGGAAGCAGTTTCTGGGCAGTACACAGATTTTCTCTGAGTCACTGCTGAGCTGATTAAACCTATAGCACAGCCATCATGCTGGTGTTACCCCACACTCACTGCACATATGGAGCACAGCACCTTCCTGAAGCCAGTAGAACCACAAGGAGCCTAAAATAATAAAATAAATATAAATAAAAATAAAACTAGATAGATTATAAAGGATCATGATCCTGGGTTGGGCTGTTCCTCAGTACTGGGAACAGCAATGCAAGGAGCTATCCAGGAGTCAGCATGTGGCTGGATAGGCTGATTAGCCCTGGCAGAGATCCAGCAATGCCAGATCCAGTGTAATTTTCAATACAAATGGAAACACAATGCAGGAAGTCATAACCCATCTGTATGAAAAGTTAGGTCTGCAGAGTTTATTAGTCTGGGCTCCTGGCCACAAGAAAATACCTAATTTGCTTCTGGACTGCGGCTAGCCCTGGAAACCACATGGGATGTTTTTGCTGGACTATGTGTAAGCAGTGAGTAGGTGTCACCTTGATTATCCTCTGTTATATATATATCTTCAAGGAAGACAGGGTATTTTGCACCAGTAGCTCTCATGATGTATAATTAGTGCAAAGATATAGGATAGGTGGACAAGTGTTTCTTATATTTATTCTTGCCTAGATGTAACTATAACTAAATTTAACTGTAAACCATGAAAAAAGATTTGTGTCCAGTTTGACAAATAGCTGGATCCCATGCCTCCCTAGGTTGGACAGGCCACATCAGGTTGAAGTGAAGGTGCATGGAGAGTTAAAGAACTCTGGGAAAGACAGCACAGTTCAGGTTTGCTCCTCTCTTCCATTAGTATGCTGGGAAGGTGCAGAAAGGATTCAGAGCAGTCTGGCCTTGAAGGGATGAGACCCAGATTTTGCTGTCATGGAAGATTAAAGCATTGGGTTCCTGTTGTAGATTTTGCCTCAAAATTAAAGGAAAGGCTCTTAGAGAGTAGGGTGTGTGTTTGCGTGTTTGCTCTGCACATGGACAGGACTGTGGCACTTCTAAACATGACCAGAAGCAAAATTACAGATGCCATGGGAGCTTCAATGTCAGAAGTACAGATTCTTACTAGTTTAGGCCCATCAAAGGCCAAACATCCACTCAGTGTGTATGTGGAGGAGCACAGTTTGACAGATGGAGGTGCTCAAACTGGGACGGAGGGGTACAGAAAATATTGCAGAACATTTGCAAACTTCATCCTCACACAAGTCACTTACTTAATTTTTAAGCTCAAACACTCCAGTTTCTCCCTGTGGTAGAATCTGAATGTCATAAGCAATAAAAACCACACAAACCAAACTAAATTAACCAACCAAAACCAAAAACACAACAAAAAAAACCAAACAAACAAAACAAAACCAACCAAAAAATCACATTTTTGCACACATGAAGTGCAAAAATGTGCACCCCGCTTTTCCTATGTGAAATTTAGGTATCTTGTGAATTTATATGTTCCACCCAGCTGTGCAACAGAAGTGCCAGCAGGCATGCAAACTTCAGCTCTGCAGTCTGGGCATTTGCAATCCAGCACCAATCTGGAAGTAGGGCAGTGGCATCTGTGCACTCAGGGACAAGTTTGCACCAGTGACGGTGTTTAGAAAATATGCTTATCAGACAACTCTTTCAAATCTCCCTTCCAGGTACTGCTTTGCTTCTTACCAGTGTGTCCAAGTGCAGTCTGTGCCAGGATTGATGCTGTATATCAGTGGTCACCCAGCACTGATCCTGCAAGGGCCAGAGCTCCCAGGGAAGGCTGACAGCTTGCAGGGTGAGCTGTACCCCCTATTGTGCCACTATACAGTCTTTTCCACACTGAATTTCCCAAGTTGCTGATCTCCATTCACAGCCTTGTATGCGACTCCAAGCTGGTGGGGGCAGAACAGTCACTGCTTTCCTACAGAAACCAGTGCAAGGAGACCATTTTTTTCCACCAGAGAAATTCGGCCTCTCCTTTAGACCCTGCTTCTAAGAGAAAGCATGCTTAGAGCTGTGGAGACTGTTAAGCAGTATTCCAGGCTACCTTTTAACAGGAGAGAACCACCCTTCTCTTACTCTTACACTCCTTAGGAAACCTAAAATTACCACTGTCTGTTGTGTAGCAAGACAGAAAAGCTGTGTCTCACATGGTGATGGACTGGATTACTCCACTGACTTTTACCTTCAGCAACAGGCTCCATGTATATCAGGACACAGTTTAAAAGGAATGATCACCCTTTTAATAGATCACATACTGAGTCACAAGCTACATATTCAACCAAAAATCAAGCTAATTGCTCACTTCTTCTAAGATATCCCTGAAGGATAATCGATGTCCGCAGAGCTGTTTCTTAGTTGGAAACTAAATAATTAAGCTGAAGAAATGCATTTCTCTTTCAAGTTTCTTTCTGTATTTTCTTTTATTCTTCTTTATACCAAATACATCAGCATGAACATAAGCTATCAACTTTAATTAAAAATTAAAATTAGCTCTAGTTTTGTTTCGTTAAATCCACAGCTGAAAAACAAAAGAGACTGTCAAGACAGAAAAAGAAAACATTTCAACCTTCCTGACAGTTCTTCTCCCTATCCACTTACCCAGCAAATTGTAAACATGCCATGCACCATCTTCTTCCCGCATGTAACACAAGAGTCTTCAGCAGGATTTACTGCACTTGGACTTCAGTTTACAACCACAGCTGTGTGGAATATAAATAAAGAAATGGACAGCACTGTAACATGATAGATTTGTGAATCCCCAAAATTTGATAGGACTCTTCTTTATTAATTTAATCTATTACTGGCTAATTGTTTATGTACTGTAAATCTGCAAAGGTCAATCACCAAAGAATAGGAAGGTATGAAACACTAACAAGTCCTAATATAATAAGAATGTAAATCAATAGTCGAAATGAAGTCTTGTATTGCCAATGACGCATGAAAATGTATTATTGTTAGACACTACAAGCATGAGTTTCACTGAAAGCAATAAAATAAAAGCCATGTCTTTTGAAAGAAATACAGTATAAACAGCATCTGTAAATATTGCCTGTACAGTGAACTTTTTCAAAAGGGCAACTTCAAGGAATAAGCCATTCCACTGAAAGATACTTTCTTGCACAAAAAGGAAAAAGGTACTGATGCAATAAAGAAATACTTGACAAAGGTTAACTCTAAACTATATGGATGTAACAGAAGAACAAGCTTTTATATATATATATATTAAATACTGCATTTTAAACATATGTAAATAAATATTTCTATACATTAAACTTTCATAGACTTGCTTATAAACCTGCAGCCTCATCCCAGACAGAATCCTATAGCTAATTCTGTTCTAACAACTGTGTCAAGAGGACAGAGCTACTGCAGATGTTCACAGCTGTAGGAGGAAGCAGACTCCTTGCCTGGAGGCTCACTCCACTGTATTGCTTTATTGCCCATTTAGAAAATTCCTGCCTTTCTGAGTTTCTATCTGGTTCAGATGAATTATTAAGGAAAAATGCTATTTTTAAACCATCTCGGAATTCTAAAAGGCTGTGGAATAGTGTTCCATTTGTAGGAACAATTTAACTTTATTAAGCAGCATGGACTAAGTGAGCTAAGATAAGCCTCGTGCAGTGTGTTGCAGCAGTCAGCAGCAGCAGAAGCCAATCAGTCTAGAACCTGATTACTGAGAGCTGCACTGACACGCTGCAAGGAAAGGTGTCCATCCAGCTAGACATCCTGTTTCACCTCTGATATTACTGAAGGAATTTCTCATTGCAGGAGAGGTTTGGCAAATGTACTTCTCAAAATATTTTTGTGTTTCTCCGTTTTCATTAAACCTCTATGCCAAACTGCCAATTGTGAAAGTTGTTTCACTTGCATGGTATTGTTAGAACATATTTCACAAGCAATGTAGACAGCACTTAACTGGGAAATCTGTATTTCTTATTTTCCTGCTGGTAAGAAAATAGAATACTTAAAACCAGTTGGGAACCTAAAGAGTTAGACCTGCTACAGGCAGGTCTAAATTGCTATTATAAAAAGGTCCATTAGCAGGTTTGATCTGAGCAAGGAGGGTGTGCTAGTTTACCATATTAGTCTGATTTCTTCCCAACTAAATTCTGCTCATGAATTGTAGCAGTATTGAATTAAAGGAGTCTGGTTTTAAGACCAGGCATGGATACTGGAAACAGTCTCCATAATAACCTACTCTTATGGTTTAGGCAGAAAAAAAAAGGAAGCATTATTCTCTCAGAACATTTCCTTCCTCTTTAAATCTTCAGATACTCTGCTTTTGCTAAGGTCATTGCATGAATTTAAGATACACCATTCTGGAAACTAAATTAGCCCTCATTTACTGGGAAGTTGAATGCAGCCAGACTAATGGTGGTGCAAATATAATTGGTTCCCAACATGTGTCAGTGTGTATACTCCTCAAGCCACGGAAAAGATGCATTATGGGACTAATTTTTAAATGTTAATGGATATTGGATGTTTGCCAGACATCCAGCTGTGCACAAAACATTGAGATGGTAAATAGCTCTTGATCTGTTTAGAAACAAATTATAATGGCTGTTTGGATTCTACATGACTGAAGGCATGGTAACCAGCACAGGCTCACAGACTGACCCTATTAACTGCACTAAGGGGAATGCACTGATTTTTAAAATCAAAATAAGAGACATAAAATAAGACTTTTAAGATGCCATTTAAATTATTTTAGATTAATATTAAGCAAACAAAATCTCAACAACGCATAGCACCTGTTACCATTGCCTGCAAAAGCTAACTTATTTAAGGGAGTTTTTTTTTGCTAGGTTTCTTGGGGAGGAGGTCAAAAAGAAATGCTTTCATCACACAATTAATTTGATTCTAAAGCTGAGTTCTGAGTGAAGAGTTTACCTGCATTTACAGAATAAAAATATCTCTCTCCTGCCACACATGAGCAATGGGTCTCACTGAAATGCACCAGGGAATAAGACCCCTCTTCATCTGATGTGTAGTTCTCATAATTTTAATTTAAAGTCTATGAATATCAGGATTTGCAGGAAAGTCCCTACTTGAAATGTCTTTCTAATTGTATTCATTTGGTCAGCAAAGCCCAATAGGGAATTTTTAATCAGCTGGATTAGGTGCTTTTGATTACAATACTGTAGCATTAGCAGAAAGCATCATTTCACAAGTGAAAAGTGTACTAATTGTCAGCAACACAGGAGAGCTCTTTTCCATAAAGCTGTGTGTTCAGCAGTTTGAGACTTCTTTTCACAGATAGATAAGACAGTCACATGGATATTCAGGAGAGCTTCCCCTTTAGGATTTTGCTGCTGAGTTTGAAAAATTCTGGACAAAAAGCTTTCATGTCCAGGACATGGTCAGTCCATATTGAAATTTCTCCATAAAACGCGACCAAAACAGTAGGCAATTCCAAGCAGAAGAGCACAGTGTCATTGGATCAATGGGGAATGACTCAAGACTGCCTAAGAGCTGACTATGCAATGTCATTAAATCACAGCCTATCAATAATGCAAAATTTGTACTCCACCAGTAATTTGCAATTATAGCTTTGTATCTTGAATGTTAGTTTTTAACTGTGTGCTTTCTGCTAATTTTGGTACTTTATATAGCTTGTTCTATATGATCTGAAATACACTAATGTATTAGGAAAGGAAGCCTGAGAGTTGCTTCTCAGAGTTCTTCAGACTTCATTTTCTCTTTCTCAAAAGAATGTTGCTTTCACCAAATGTAGGATACCTATGAAAATAAAAGCATTCTGATGATTAAGATGTGGTGTTCTAAAAGGCACCATCAAAACACGTCTAATGAGGATTTTTTCCCTGACAGCTCAAAAGTCTTGATCCATTCTTACAGAATTCTTGGAGAAATGTTTTCCTTACTGCCAATTTCAAGGAATGAGAAGACAAAAACCAAAAACAAACCACAAACCACACATCCTGCCTCAACCCTGCAAGGTGACAAGCCATAGAGACATGGCCCCATAGAGACAAGCCCCGCGCTTTCTGTCACCCCACTGCAGACAAGAGGGCATTGCTGCTGTCGTCAGCCCTGCACAGCCCTGAGCACATTATTTCAGTGGCATCAGGACACAGCAGAGGAGTTTTGCTCTCCCCAAAGAGTCCAGGCTCTCGTGGGCTAGGAATCACAAACACAACTTCGCCTCCTCTCTCCCAGCAGGGAGGAAAGACAAAAGCCACAGCGCTATCTGCAGCTACAGGAATACTGGTGAAGAGTCAGAGTTTGGACATATGAGCTTATGGTGAAGTGGTCTTGGAAGAGGGAAGCTGAGGTGGTAACCAGATCTCCTCTCCTCTGAGCTTCAGGAGGGAGGACTTTGTTTTGGATGCTGCACTGAGGAGGTATGATGTGCTGCCAGCTCATGCTTCCTCCACTGATGTCAATAGGCAAATCACAACTAGCTGATTTCCCACAAGAGCAAGAAGGGTAAAAACAAGCCTGTTGTTCATCCTGGCTGAGAGTCTAGGAGTGCACCCACAGCAACATGGATTTCACGCCTCTATAATGTAATATTGCCCATGCCAGCTGCAAGCAGACAAACAACTGGGACTTCTCTTTCCTAGTAAATCACTGATTCAACATCAGAATTCAGACAGCACAACTACTTCAAGGACCAAGCCATATCTTCAGTTATGTTAGCATAAATCTGAAATAATTCCACTAAGACTGGAGAATTTATTCTTAATTTTCAAAAGCAAATGAGAACAGTCTGTCCAGCAACATTCAGCATTTGAATGACCTACCTACAAAGTGTGTTTTTGCAGATGCACAGTAATTTCATTAGAGTACCTTGCAAAATCTTTTACTTGCATAACTTGTTTCCATTTCTTTTTAGTGTAATGAGATTTCATGATGAAAGCCAAATACAATCTAGTATAGCAAAAGTGCATGTTACACTGATCCTAATAAGCCCAATGAAAATCAATAATGCTGCTAGATTCCCTGAAATCAGCCTACATAAGCTCCAAGCACCGTGTTCTGCCTAAAGCAGAGTATTAGCAGCTTATATAAGACAGATATTTCCTAGCAAAAAATCTGAAAACAACCACAGTTGAGAAAGAGAAAATAAAGCAAATAGTTTTTACAAATATAAAAAAAAAAATTGGGGGTAGTTGCCTCCTGTCCTTAAGGTGTGGCTAAAAGACCAGTTTCCTTCCCTTTTGATCTAGATGTCAGCTGCTACCAAACCACCATGCTGACTGCAGCCTGCACTAGGGCAAGTCTCCAGGGCCTGGCTTCTCTGTCCCATGCAAAAGAAAAACAACATTGTCCACCCATTTGCTGAAAAAGGATGAGAAATTTTGCTCTGAGAGCAGAAGCACCATTTTCACTGGCATAGCAATGAGGATTATAATAACACCAGCAAAAAAGAGTCAACCACACTGTACCAAGGAGTGGTTTTAAAAATTCAGGCAACCTGCTGCAACAAACTTTGCAAAGATGCACGTATCATCTATCATATTTCACTCCTTTCGTCTGCAGCTTGCCCTGCATTCAGTAACAGGAAATGCCAATTTAAGAGGGGAAGAGAGAGCAGGCAAGAATGCACAAACATCAGAAGATGGAAACAGGCAATTCATCTATATGTTTAGGCATATACAGTATATTTGAGAGCAAGAGCCATCATCATTATGTAGACTTTTACTCTGCATGTATTTCAAATAAAATCCTTCTTTGAAGTTTGCCTTTTCTTAAATAAGCTAATAAATGTAGGAAGCTTAAAATATAATTTCCCTTGCATTAGCAAGCTATTTTTTATTTGCATAAGAAAATGTTTCTCTGTAATGATCTACCTTATGAATGACCTGGGGAAATAATTTCAGGTTGCTTTAAAATGCAACCATTTGTTTCTTATTGGTGAGTTCAATTTCACTAAAAGTTATGGAGTGAACAGCAATAGCCTATTTGCAATATTGGATAGCCAAAGGTGCATAATTATTTCCAGTTTACTATTAAAATACTATTTAAATAATTCAGCATGCAGTTGCTTTTTTCTTTCAATGGTGTACTATTAACAGGTTAGCAGATTTGCAAGACAGATATTTCACGAATTTTTTGAATTAGGAAATTCTTACAGAAGGAAATGTAAGCACAAGCTTTTATTTTTGTGTAACGTTTGCATTGGAAAGTCTTCCCTCAGGACAAGAATAGATTGAATTTCTGCAAGTGTATAACTTCATGTAAGTAGCGCATTTGTATTTATTTACCAAATGTAAGTAGAGTAATTCTGAATAAAAAGATTGTATATATAGACCACACATAGGTAGCATATAGAAATATATGTCACGGATACATGAGAAAGGTACTTCTGCCTTTGACAGAGGGATGGAGCACAGCTCATTCTGCCTAGTTCAGAGGTTGTAACAGCTTCTGCCTGTACATCACAGGTGTACAGTACTGTTGCTATGGAGACTGGCTCAAATGAGCAGGAAATTTCATTTTGATAAAGTTCTATTCTTGGGCAGGGGAAGAAGGCTCTATATTCAGCATCACATATGGCATTTTTTAATGTTTGAGACACATGTTCTGTAAACAACGACAGACTTGTAAAAAGCGAGTCGCATTTTCCCCTCCTGATGCTAGCACCTGCAAATAACGCCTTGGAAGTGGGTAGTACAGGTGGGAACATCCCTGCAACATGGATCTGCTCTTCACACCACAGACAACACCAGCACGAGGGGCAGGGGTGCAGGCAGCAGCTCCCGGGCACACACCGACCCCGCCGGGCCCGGCCAGGCACTTGCTGCTCAGGGAATCACGAGTGTCTGGCTGGCCAAAGCCAGAGAGGCTTTATTCAGCTGAAGAGTGGAAAATTAATTTCAGGTGAAATGGTTCATTAATTTTAACTTATGTAAAAACATTAATATTTGTTAATCAAAGAAATCAAACTTTTTCAGATGGACGATCTTTCCAACACAATCAATCAAAACAATGCTTTGAAAACAGTGAAATTAAGTATTTTCATTTTTTCCAGTTCTACACACACCACGATTTATCAACTCTATCGATTCACTAGAGCTGACAGAAATTTGCTAAGCAATTCCACAGACTAGAACCTGCATTTTTCAGGGAAAAGAAGATTTAACTGAAAGCTGCCACACAACCCCCCTAACTAAGATCAAAGAAAACACAATTATCACAGGGCTGGAGAGTACTCGAAGTAGTTGCCTGTTCTTTTTCTTTAACTCCCAGACCTCAGTAGCACCCTCTGCCCTCCAGGGACATTGCAGGCAGGGTTCCCAGCCAGGGAACACATGGCCACTGCTTTCTCCCAAAGCCTGCCCAAGCCTTGAAGCCTTCTCAATCTGATGTATGTTCCACCTACAGAAGAAACAAAATCTGCTATTTACAAGCAAAGCCAATGGGAGGATTAAAGCAAGAGTCAGGGACCAGCAGAGGTCTGGAGGTGGCACAAGGTTGTGCTGAAGGGCAATGTAGCCCCTTGCCTGGGGGCTAGGGAGAGAAAAGTTCATAGCTCATTTGGCAAACAAGGATCAGGAGGTATTTTTGGAGGCAGGATTTTTTTGTTAGTTTTGTTGACTGGTTTCTGGGGTTTTTTTCCTTTTCATTTTAAATCTCAGTATTTGAAAGCTCCTAGCTATTTACATCTAGCAACCTTATGCAAGCAGCTATTATACAAAGACCTTTTTGGGATCACGGGATTTTTTTCTGCACTAATTTGTAATAAAAATAATTTAAATATTAAAGAATTCCCTACTAGTCTTAGACTTTGTGCAATGGTTGGAAAGTACAGAATATTAAAAGCCCTTTATCTCAGAAACTCCTTTCCTTAATATAACTAGTGTCTCACTCAGGAAAGGCATGGTGAAATCAATCCTGCTTCTGGCATATATTAAGCACTAGTCATTGCTGTGAAGGCCTGTTGGCAAAACTAAGCCCTTATCTATCATGTGTCTTTTCTTAACTTCCATAAATAACCAATGAGGTGGAATCTTCTTTTGCACCTCAGTATTATGCTCTCTTATTATAAGAAAAATCTATTTTGTACCATAGTAATATCAATTGTCACAATAAAATACAAGGATTTGCTTCTCCCCTGTCCCCTCCTGAACCAAGCACCTAGACTCCAGTAAGATAAGAAAAGCCAAAGAAAATGAGAAATATCAATAGTTACACTGGTAAATTGAAATACCTACTATCTTGGGGGGAAAACCTGTTATTAAAATAAAAATACCTGAGATAGTGTCAGGCAGTGTGACAATGAAGATGTCATTACTAAACAGGACTCTTCAGTCCCTTAGCTGTCAATAATTAATACATTATTTACACTTGCACATTCTCATTTCCCAGCTTTCAAGATTTCATTTACACTCTGATCCTTTGCTTAGCAGCAAATTTAACATCATTGTGACCTTCTTCTTCCTGACACTATACACCTATCAAGCAGAGAAAGAGAATAGCATCTAATATGTGCATTTATTAAGGTAGAAAGCATCGGTTACTGGAAGAAGTGACAAATGCCAGTGTTTGCCACAATAAAATGGAACAGCACCAAATTGCTCCCAAAGAAAAATCAATTAAGAAACCATCTTAATAATATCATTTGTGGAAGCCTCAGAATTTGCATGTTATAGGGAAATGTAGCCGAAGTGTTTCTAATTAAAACCCAAAGGAATTAGCAAACTTATGAAAGCCACGACACAAACTGCAGACAACCTTATGTTAAAGATACACCATTTTGACTATCTGAAATTAAAATATTCTGTTATGTTGAAATAGCATTTTCACCTTCATGCTGAGGAGATACAGCCATTCCTAGGAGAAACAATGTCAGATGGTCATATGAGATGTAAATCACTGTTACATCATAGTGTACATAAATGTACATATTTATTTAGTATAAGGATATGCAAACTATCAGTATAAAATTTAACATATGTTAAAACTGTGCTGTAAGCAAGGATTGCCAGAACACAGCTGACTGGGATAATCCTTTTGAAGTCAGTGCCAAATTTCATGTAAAAGTTAATTTTTCTGTTTTGAAAAATAAGTATTCTGGACCTATCCTGGCACATTGGGGCAAGACACTAGACAATCCTGAATTAAGAAAACCACATAAATTTGTAATTTGGGCTCTCAGAAAATTTTTATGTTGACTTCAGTGGATTTTGGAGTATGTCCTCAGTGCAATTAGAAACTATTAGGAGTAAGAGCAGCAATAATCCTACTTCAGTGGAGGAAGAACTGGGAAAAGAAAACTACCCAAAGATTCAAGCATTCTACTGAACCATTAAACTAAATCCCAAAGGAGTTACTTTGTCATTTTTCTGGTTGGATTATGGTCATCATTTGGAAGACCTTCTTCTGAGACTATAGAAATCTAAAGCTCTGATGTTAATTTCTGGTAAGTTTGCAGAAGGTGACTGTATTCTCTTAGCCAAGCAGGCACTTCCTCCAGCTGGAATTTGTCTATGCTGCCAAAACAGGGTTGCATTAGGCAGAAGAGATGATTTCTACAGTGCGACAGCTTCAGAGTTAACCATATCACTGACCCTCTTGGTCTCTCCAAGCAGCTCCACTGAGTGATTGACACAGTTCTCGCATTTTTCTGTGGTGCATGATTTTCTGTGTTAATCATACAGAGCCCTGGCTGGATTTGGCACTTTCTGAAATTTCATCTCAGGAGCTGTAATAAGAGGGAAAACACAGACACACTGGATAGCTTCTGCAAAATGCTGTACCACCTTCTTGACCAAAAGTAGCACACCTACTGCCAGGAGGAAGCATTGAAGGATGGGAGCATGTTGTCCTAAGACTGGGCTTTGCCACTGTTTTCAGGCACTGCAGACATGGAAATTCATCTGAGACTAACTGAAACTTCAGCTCACCAAGGCACAAACAACACAGCCATCAGTCCAACATTGCCATAAAATAATTGCACTGATAACCAGCTCCCACTTTCTTCTAGAATAGCCACCATTCAGCTGTCATTGTCTAAACCATGTAAAACAGGGAGGTCTGCATTAATTACTACAATCACTCCAAAGTTAATATCTCATTCATTGGTTTACCATTGCATGACATATTGACCCCAGTTTCTACAGCCCTGTCATTTCATCAGCAGCAGCTGGTGATCTCCAGTTGGCACTGGAGTGGGCACATGCTGTATTGCACCCATGGTGCCTGCTGCATCCTACTCTCCCTCTCTTTTCCCAACCAACTTTACAACTGACTGCTACAATGCTGTAAAAAACCCCATAGTTAATATTCAGCAAAAGGGAGTTCATGCATTATTTTGCACTCTGAGAAATTAATATCATTCATTGCAAATAAAGATTTCCAGGATGAATTCTTGCATGCCAGTTCTTAGCCAGGAGCACAATATATTGGCTGAATTGTGTTTTCTTGTTAGCAATAGAGATTTTATAGCAGAAGCCCTGGCACAGTCTTTATGATGGAGGAGCAAACACTATTGCATGCATTCTGACATAAAAAGTAATCATTTCTGGAAGAATCTAACACAGTGAAAGTTCCAGGCTGTGGACTGGATTCAAACTGGTGAGTACCCAAAATGTGCCGAAATGCCACCCAGTTGCAAGATCTGTTCTGAATTCCTGAGCTATTATGGAAATATACTGTTTATTGAGACATGCCAGATTGATGGCATCTACACTCAAGTTCATTTTTGCTCACCACACAACAAATGTACATTGAAATCAGACTGTAAATTTCCCTCTGCTGTCCTTTTCTGTAAATAACTCCTTGACAAGTGATGGGCTGGCTTTATTTAATGGGTTAAGAAAATAGATTGCCCTCCCAGTGCAATTGTTATTCAGTTCTATTTGCTCTCATTTTTATAATAACAGAAATATTAGTTACCAAAAAATTAAGAGTTTTGCAATATGAGAAATTCAGAAAAAAATTTTGTTCACTCATGGACTACAAGGGGAAAATCTAGCGCTCCTTTCATCAGTATGCCACCCCTTGGACTACTGATGGCTTTGTTTTCCCAAATGCTGACCTAAAAGTTGGCCATTCAAGAAAGGACATTGCAGAGCCTATCACTGACTAGGAGGCTCCTTTGTCTTTCATCTTATCTGCCAATACATCAAGGATTCCTAAAGTTTGGTAGAAAAAAATCAGATACAATGTTTATTTCCAATTTGGTAACATCATCCACGGCCCATTCTCTCCAATATGTATTTGTCAAAGGTGGGAGACTGAAAACCACAAGACAAACAGCAATGCTTACTTCTCATTCCCATAAGAGCAAAGAACAGACCAGAAAACAATAGAAGCTGTGATTTGTTTTTTTTAATCATCATCAGACACAAAAGCTCTAGCATTCTCTACAAGAAAAGTTGTGGAGACCTGTCTGCTTGGTTCTTCCTGTATCACATTGCAATTTTACTTTTCACATGTGGAGCGTAAGAGACCCTGATGGGAGTACTACATGCCACAGATGATTTCACACATCATTTGAAGAAGAAATTAATTAATCTGTGAAGTACTTAAGGACCGTGTGGTTGGGACAGCCTGGCTGAAGGGACTAAAGAAAGAAATGGAGCTACTTAAAATGGAGAGGAAAAGAAACCATTGATGAGAACAGAAAGACTAAGGAAACAACAAAAGCAGGAGCATCAGGGAGAGACCAAGAGACCCAGCACTGGGGCAGACAACTCATGGGCCCAAAGAGCCCAGGGGACGAGCTCTGCCAGAGGCACCTCGGCATAGCGCGAACCCCACTCGCCCCCCAGCACCTGCCAGAGCAGCATCTCAGACAGGACTGGGCTGCTCCCAGGCTCCCCACTTCAAATTCCCACTGCCTACATGTGTGCATGCTCACACTGCCTGGAAACATGGCAAAAAAACACTGCAATGAAGTGCACACGTACATGTATATGTAGGGTTATGGATTTAGTTAAGCAGAGGTATAAACAGAACTAATTAGTAAGAGGGAGGTCTACTAATGCTCTTCCCCAAATCACAGGGGCTTTTTTTTTTTTTTAGTGTTTTGTCTTGAAGATGAGAGGAAACAGAAGCAGCTTCGGTTTTATATGGTCAGGCTTGCTGGTTTTGATAGTTTTGGAACACAGCTGCTGACACATTTAGAAAAAAAAATTTGGCAGTGTCAGCCCACAGTGTGTGTTGGTCTGTCGTGGGGGTGGGCATGGACAATGATCACAATGCAGAATGTGAACTGTGTGTAAAACCACAGCAACTCATCTCCAGAAGAGAAGTTTATGTAAATTACCATTAAAGCCTTTACTCTTGTTTGCTGATAAATTTATAGACATTAGCATCAAGGTAGCAATCAGGATTCATCAGCTTTACTTTTTTATAACCTGTTAGTCTCTGATAACTTCTCTCTTCAAGTGACATACTGTAACATTGTGCAGTACTAAATGATATGCACAAATAAGTACCTAATGGTAGATTTAAAGATGTTGCAGCAGTCCAAGTTCTTTCATTTTGCTGATTATAATGGCATTTGCATAATGTATGAATTCAAACATTATTGCTGTTAAATAATGCATAAATATTCTCCCATGCTGAAATACATCTATTTTCTCTCCATGAATTATTTTGAATGTATCATTCAGTTGTTTTTCTATTTAAAAATGTAGTTAGAATTCTGCATATATCAGTATTATGACTGGAAGAAGTATCATCACAAGTAGTTGGCTAACACTCCGAACTGTAAATGAAGTATACATTATTAAATGGGCCATCTCCTTCCTTCTTCAGAAAGCATTATCACCAGAATACAATATTTAACATTTCTGAAATGTCAGAATAGAATGCAGGTACATATTTGATTATCTGACAGGCCTTAGGAAAGAAAAAAAGAACAACATTTTGCTCCCCAATCTGAAGGGAATATGAACGTGCTCATATATAAAGAGATAAATCTGTAAGAGGAGATTGTGCGAGTTCTTGAATAGCTCTTTGTGAAACTAAGCACCTTCAACACCCATTGACTTCCAATCCCATATCCCCCAGATGATGGACCCTTTTATTTATATTTGATTCTATGAAATGTGCCATCCAGCAAACTCTTAGATAAATCCTGTCAACACTGTCACAAGTCAGTTACATCAATGACAGATGACAGGATGAATAAAAGGACTTCAGGATTCAAGTATCTAAAGTTGAGTAAAAAAAAAAATTTAAGTTTGCACAATATTTAACCGTAAAAACGTCAAAATGAAAATAACAAAAAATCTATGTCCCTCCTGGGTCTATAGTCCAGCTGAAATGGTCAAAGAAGGTAAAGAATGTAATAAAACCCCAAAGACTCAAAAATATCCTGTATATACACTTATTTAGAAATGTGAAAATGTATAGATTTGCCTGCTTCTCCCTAGTATCTTCCCCTGCTTATGTCATTGCTAACATCTTTTTTATGAAATATCTGCTTTTTGCAATTGCAGTTTTTAGTCAGACTTAACTATTGACTTGTAATTGTATTGCCTCTCTCTTTTCCCTTCTTTAAAATTGGTGACTTTCTTTTAATTACTTTTTACTTACCATGTAGACATGACTTAGTGTTCCAATTTGGACCCTGACTTGCTAGATTCTATTGTCTCAGTCAATTTTCCATTTGGTGCAGGTAGAAAATAATCAAGTCTCCAATAAACATCATCTTTTTTTAAAGTGTGTCATCTTTTACAATTTGTCATTATAATGCTAAAACGTGTCTGCTTCATCAGGGTTATCACCATTACTTTACCCATATAAACCCACACCTACATATACCTACGTGCAATGAAACTATTTATTCTGTTAAACAGATTTTCTGTCACTGCTCCTCCCTTTCTTCCTTTACTGCTGTTGATGGTATAGTGGAAATGCACTTTTAAATTCTAAAAGACTGATTCAATGCTAAAATGAACAAATTTTGCTTACACTTATTTAAAGTGAGTCTGCCTAAAATGGAGAACATTCTGAAATAGATTTGATCAACTTGAAACTATTGCAAATAAAGCATACAAAATGTCATCTCCTAAATTCAATACACTTGTTAACCCAAATAAAATGACTGTGAAAACTTATGTCAGTTTCTAATGCATAGACACCTAAAAAAAAGGAAAGAAAAAAAGAAAAGTTGATGCAAAAATGAAAGTCCTTGATTTACAAGACTGGCTACTATTACATAGATTACATCATAGAGCCATGAGTATATAGTTAAAAATACTGCAATTTTACTCATTTAAGATATTTTTATAGCCAAGCTGCGACAGGGAAAGACCTCACCTTGTAATACCCACTCAGGTACTACCTAGCAAGAATTAACTCTTCCTTTCCCAGCACCTCCAGGTAGCTGAATATCTGGTTAACTTTACTGAGACCAACAAGTACCACACTCAGGACTAAGTTTTCAAATCTGGTTAATAAATCTGGCTTACTTTCTCTTGGGAAGAAATATCTACAAAGCACAGCTAAGCTGGAATACTCTTTTTTCACCTGTTTAAACAAATTGTATCAATTCCCAATGCACAATTATCAAAAGGCTGAAGAGACAAATGGGCTGCCTAAGCTTCCCTATGTGATATCTGCTGGACTTCAGCCATTTTTTCTCAAATCATAAAGAAAGGACTAGGCAGGTGAAAAGAAACACACCCTAGTTAAAAACACCTTTGTTTAAATCACAAATGAATTAATGAAGTATGAAACTCACCTCCTTATCTCGTTGTGGGTTTGCTGTCAGGAGCAGAGGTGCACAGTTCAGAACAGTGACAAAAAAGAGCAGCAGTGTACATTTGAAACGCAACTTCCCATGGGCCTTGTGCTTTTGAGTTCTGCCTTTAATACTGATAAGAAGTGACAGTAGTTGGATAAAACAATCAAAATTGGAGTTGAAGAGCTTATAAACCTCCTGACACTTCAATAAGCCAAAAGCCAATACAAACCTTAAAAAAATCGTGTCTCAATTTTGACGCTGCAAGGCTGCATAGAGCAGAACTGAAACACACACTAAGGGCTAGAAGTTTGCCTCCTGATTTATTTTAGTCTCACTTAATTTTAAATAAAAAAAAAAAAGCTACATTCTACACGGAGAAGTAAAATCTTTTAGAATCTTTTAAACAGTTACTGATAGTTCTCTGAAGAGCTTTATGCCTGCTGCTAAATGTCTACAAATCAATATTTAATATTTTGGAAGATGAAGTCTTAATTATCCATCTCCCCTTTAAGCATCAAACCAACTTTCAGAGAAAATGCAACCATTCACTGGGCAATGGACTGACTGCTGCTTACTACCACACCTTTTCCAGTAGGTCAGAAGAGCAAGGCTTCCAAGAACATTTCTTGTTTGCCTGACTATAATTTCACCTGATTTTACTCATCTGTAAGTTGATCTCAGATGGTTTCTAAAATTCCTGCCATAGACAATGGCCCTCCAAACACACAACTCATCATAACAGACTTAGCCCCTTCTCTGGTCAGAGCTGCTTCTCCCCATAGGAAATGGGGAGCAGAGTAGGCAAGTAGCCTGAATTACATAAACAACATATAGACAGTAAAGACTAAGCAAGAGGCAAACAGCTAATACATGAAATCATGGCTTAATGAAAATATATGTGAAAACTAGAGAATGATATTCCTCAAACATTTTTTTAATTTGCAGTCCATACAAATCTTAATGCAGAATATATTTTTCTCATTTGCAAGTATAGTGGTTAAATGTGTGCTAAATTCTTCTGAGGAAGACCAGGTTTTCAGATATTTGGGCAACTAAGAATTCTGATGTCTCAGCATTCAAGCAATCCTGGGATTTAAAACCTTGCTCTAAGCACTCTAGGAAGAGATTCACTTACCTTCTGTTTAATAGAGGTTGAAAGAGTACAAAAAGCACAGAATCCAGCACACTCTGGATCCGGGTCCTTTGAAAGTGAGTTACATATCAAACTACTCTACTTTTGATATTCACTTTTCAGTTTAGTATCTCCAAACATGAAGATTTTTAGTGGAGCCAGAAATGAGACCCACTGAAGAACATTTCAGCTGATTTCAGTGGAACCTGGATAAGCCCCAGAAGCACAAAATCATTGCTGAACTTAAATACATGTACTCCAATTAAGTAGAGATTTTGACATAGGAACTATCTGTTCAACTAGAGCTGAGAAAAACAATCTTTCTAACAGATGCTTTTATTTTAGAAAGCCATTTACCTTCTCCTTTGTTCCTTAAACTAGATCCTTCACTACAGTCCAGGACTGAATCTGTAGTACCACATTTATTCATCTGGCAACTGATTTTGAGGTCACGGTCACAATAATCGTTACTTCATTGTAGAAGATGAGTATGAAATAAGAGAGGTAAATTTTCAAAATAAATTTAAAGTATCTTTCAAATGTCAATATAATAGAGAAAGAAAAAAGTCCTTGTAAATTTAAAGGTTTAATGTAAAATACAATTTCTTATTGTTTTTGAAAAACCAAGCATGCCATATTGGTTTATTAACACAGCATCCATCCTCTGACAGTGGTCCATATTTGACGCTTATTAAAGAAGTTTCAGAATTAAAAAAAAATACAACTATGCTAGTTTCTCACTGCTGCTAAACACTCCACAGCCTGGTAATCAGCATTTGCCTTTGGAGTATATATTTCTTATGGCAATATTAAGAAATATCAGAAATTGCACTACTCGCACACTCGACATCTGTGTTGTCGAAACACTTAATGTTCAGGTAAAAAGCCCCACAAAACACAACAGAATACCAATGAGGCAAGACTATTAAGTTCTGTATCACACTACATCAAGTGCAGGTCTCCCTGTGTGGGTGCATGTGTGCCAATCTGTACTCTCCTGAATCAATAATGATGGGCACCATTGTTTCCGATTATGTGACTTACCAAAGAGACTGCTACAAGAAAGGAAATCTCAGGTACCAATACAAATCCCATTAGTGATGTGGGCAAATCTTAATCCTGTCACTGAATTTGACTCTTTAGGGTATAAAGAAGCACAGTAATTTCTATTACTGCAATCTCACTTTGCCCAAGGAATTCTAACACCCAGGCTCTGTTTCATTTTGAGTAGTGTATATTCACTGTGGAAACTTCTTTTAGAAGATGACACAATGTCCATCAGGGAACTTCCGTTTTGGGTAAGGGTATTGTTTCAGGTAACAATACAAATTGAGATTTTCTGTTAGACCCCTGTCCCCCCAAACTAGCACTTAACCACACATTCATTCTTACACATGCTTACATGACACTTCCCACAAGCACTTCCCTGCAGATCATTCTTCTAAATGACCAAGACCTTTGCATATAAATATGTGGCCTTATATGTGGTTAACATATATTTAAGAAAAATTATTAAAAAAAAAAGCCAACTAAGGGCACTAGCTCAATCTTGCAACACAAAGGCACAGAGATGGGTTTCATGGTGGTGTGGCCACAGCAGGTGGCCACTCCGTGAGAAATACCCAGGTGCAGCTCCCAGGCAGCTCCTCCTACAAGGCAGAGGAGCTCCCTGGCCTTACCTTTTGGCAACCTCAGATCCCACTGCCTGCTTCTCTATGCCACATGGAAAGCGTTACCCAGCTGTAAGCAAGTGCCTGCAGAAACTGCTGACGCTCTGCCACAAGTGGGAGGCTGTGAGATGGGATGGTGTCCACAGCACCTGGTAAGAACAGAGGCAGGTGGTTACTCCAGACCAGCTGGCGCGTGGCATTCTGGCTCCCTTTGAAAAGATAACCCCTTGGCAAGGTCTTTCCGTGATCAAAAAACATCTGAGACATCTCACAGGGAAGAAGAGGGGAGAATGGAGCCTTCAGGGCATCATGCCTTCAAAGAACCCAGCTGAGCAGCCTGGCAGTCTGCCTAGTGCAGGAGGGTTTCCCTGGCAGTTCTGTGATGTGCACACCTTTAAGTCTCCAGCCAATTATTTTTATGGTGGCTTTAGACAAGTGGAGAATATATCCAAGATGCAACTCTTTAGCAATTGTCTTTTCTTTGAACAGTTTTGGTGGAGTGGTTAACATCTTTTCACCCTTTCCTATTTCATACTTGTGTTCAGGCATTAAGAGAATTCCATTGCGTAATTCAATGACAATCACGGGTGACAGTCATCAGTGCAGCTCTGCTGAATTCAAGAGCCCCATGCTGACTTACTCAAATTTCTGGCCAAAAGCTACTTCAGGGGATTTAATTTACTGCACAGAAAATTTCTTCAAAAGATTTTTTTTCCCCTGGATGGAAACTGTCCTCAATACCATGAGTGCACAGCAGCTGTATCAAACATTTGGTCCACTAATTAAGAGAACTAGAATAATCAGCTTTAAAGCTCTAATACCCATCTCTAAATACCTCTAAATGAATTCAAACTAATTTTTACACAAGTAGAGAGTACTACTACTTATAGAGACATGTCATATTGGTATAACCTGAAGCATTGCTGCTACTTCTGGGTTTTTTTTTTTTTGGAAGCAATCATTAGTGATCTGATCTTGTCCACTTTAGCTTATAAAGGAGACTTTTTTCTGGCATGAGTAGAAGCAAGATCAAGCTTTAAATACATGCCTTCCCTAGAGGACCAGGATATGCTGATGTGAGAGATTGCTTCAGCAAGCTGAAAAATGAGCTGGAACTTCTACTTTTGCTTTGTCCTTCGCATTTTTCACACTCTGTATTGACAGCTTCTAGATGTGCAGCATTCTGTGGCTGGTGAACCTTCCTACGACTATGTACTTTGCTGTCTACAACCCTATTAACCTCAGATTTATTAGCTAGTTTGTCAGCCACTTACACTGTCAACTTCCCAAAAGGCAAATACATCCCTGTGTGAAGATGCACCAAAAAGACAACACGGGAAAAAAGTACAAACCATCTCGCCCTTTAAAACTTTAAAAACATTTAAACAAAAAGTGAATATTCTACATATATTCAACAAAGCTTTTAAATTTAAGTCAAGCTTAAAACACATGTACCAAACTCCGGTATTCTTCTTAACCTTCAGAAACCATAATTTTTTTCACTATTCTGTATTGCCTTGGGAGGGAGAAATATCTTGACTTACCAAAAAAAAAAAAAAAAAATCACAGTGGATTTGTGGTAGGAAAGTAAGATGTTAAAAATGAAAAAGATATAATAATGAAAAGATTGTTTTGTGTGATTAAGGCTCGGCTATAAAATGTCTTGAAGGGGCATTATTCTGATTGTTGTACTTGAGACTCCATAAACAATGTGCTAAAATTCAAATAGTGAGTGCAGTATCTGGTGTATGGACACAGACTTGCTTTATTACCTGCACAGGGAGATGGCTGTGACACCAGAGCAACATGTAAGTTCTTGAATCTCAGAAAAATCTGTCTCCAGTGCTAACTGGAGATTGGAAATCAAACCAGCAAGAGTATACAGGAGAGCCTATGAAATATTTAGATAGGTAGAAACATGAGGATATTTTTTTGGCTCACACATACAATAAGCAATGAAATTTTACTGAAGGATAATGAACACTTTATAAGTTTTTTCTGTGTAAATCATTGAGCACTTATTTTCCTAGGCATGCTTCTACAGTTAGGATACATTTGAAAAAAATGGTGAGTTCACCAGACAACATAATAAAACATCAGTTGTCCTAGTGTTGTCGAGGCTACTTTAAAACAAACCTCCTCCTGTGTTTTCCCTGCTGTGCATCTTGGACATTTAAGAGGGGCGAAGTGATTTTATATTTCCTTACTAAAAAAATATGGGAATGCATGTAAACCTGTGTAAAGTGGAGGCAGTGGGGGTAAGATACCAGGAATTTCAGAAACGAGTGTTGCGTATCTAGTCATCCTATGTTTTATCTCCTCATGCCATCAAGGACTCGGTAGTATCTATTGCACTAAACCCAAGATGCACTTGGAACAAATAATTTGCAATAAGCTTAAATGAAAAAAAGTCTGACAAAATGGTTTTTTTGAAGTGGCATGATATAGAAAGCACGACCAAAAGTTTAGCCAAAATAAAATCCATGATGCACTACTGAAGCAGTCTATTTCACTTATTGAAAAAGTCCATTATTTAGTGAGAAAACAAACAGAACAGAAAGCGGAAAGTAGAAATACTGAAAGTTTTACGGTTGTTTACAATGATTGCCATTTAATTCTAATGGATATTTTCTCAACCATAGATTTTTATCTCACCACAGTTTTTCAATCAGAATGTAAAAAAATATAGATGTGCTTGTATGAAGTAATGGGAGTGCTTTTTCTTTTTAAATGCCTTTGTGAAGATGTTGAATGTACCGAGTCTCATAAAATGCAGAATAGCACAAGCTTCAGAATGTGATGGTAGGTCCAGGGTACCCACAGTTATTACAATGCCTGTCAATAACTTAGGGTATGCAAACATAGTTCTCAGGAGTTAGTGCAGACCATCATGCCCCTTTAGAGACTTAATTGGAGAGTTCTCAACTACAGGACTAATTTGTAGGACTATATTAGTTACCAACAATGCTCATTAACACTGTGATAAGTGCTGCTGACAGCCCTGTAGGTAAGCCAAAAAGCTCTGGTGAAGAATAAAAGGTACAACTTTTCTGCACTTGCTCAAGACATGTCATATTTTACAATTAAACTCTTTGGCCCACCACAGATGACTGCAAGGGTTATTGACATACAGGAATGGGAACTTAGTACTGCTGACACATTGCTCTGGTCTGTCCCAGCGCTGCCAGACTTCCCCTTAGGCTACACTAACAGTCCTCAGACAAATTCAGCTGACACGGCAGGAAATGTGGTAGACAAACAAGCATAGCCCAGAACAGGCTGGTTTGATTTCACACCTCAAGCTTCACTGGAAACTGAAAAGCTGCTAGTTTGGGTCAGAATTACCACTGGATGAAAAGAGCTTCATAAGCTGTTTTGTTGAGAAAACTATGGAGAAGGGACTAGCTGGGTAAGTTTTTCTGACTTTGGGGAATAAGGGTGAAAATATTTACAGAGAGCATCTCCACAAACTCAAAGGTTATCTCTGGATGATAGACTGAGCTTTGTTTCTACAACTGTATTTATAGCTAAGGCTTCATGAAGTTTGCAAGACAGAAAACCTGTGCTGGAGAATGCTGTTTCTGTAAAATAGCTGCTTAAGACAAGGTGGCACAAGTGTTCCACACAGGGATGCAGATGGGAAGACACTTTTAAGTGTTAATTCTTAAAAGTGCCATAGCCTTCTCCTTTTGTATGTAAGACTTTTAAAATAAGGCGTTTAAAATAACAAAGTCTGGCCCACTGCTTTTCCTGTAAGGCAGACAGATGGGCAGATAGAAGGCAAGTCCAGGGGAGTTCTGTTACATCATGTCACATCCACACATTCCTTTTCCTTTCTTCTATTCTATAGAGGAACCGTTCTGAACACAACAGGAGTAAAAGAAATTTTGATTTGTGCTGTTTCATTTATGAGCCTTTTTGAAAGATTTTTACCAGGCTGACTCCTTCATAATGAGGTTGTGATATAAAAGCATTCTTCATTTTGAAAATTAATCACACATTATTAAATTCTGCATGTTAATTTGATGGTCAGTGTTGATAACTATGCACATATATTTTACTAAAAAATAAACAAATGTACTAATCCCAGTTTGTCAATGTATTTCTAAACACTTACTGTATTTGACATTTGCAGCTACATACTTAAAACCACTTAGTCTTCACTATTGTGTTTATTGATTGAAATGCCATTCATTTTTGTGCAGATAAAACAAATGTGTCTTAGCCTGCTTATTAAGATGTTGCAAGCAGAAATTTCACTTCATTTTAAAAAGCTCAGATAACACTCTCCTTGCATTTGCTTCATATACAGTGTTTGAAATTCTGAAGAGAATTATTGTATAATGCATTAATTCACCTTCTGTTTAGCAGAAACACTTAATCAGTATAATGGCTTCTGCAACCCTCTTTGCTAGTAGTTATCCAGTTGTTTACACATTGTTTGCACATGCATGTAAACCATAATATTAGCTTTAACACATCTAAATAACAGATTTATTGAAGAAAAGTGAAACACAAGGAATTTGGGAATGTTAGAGAATTGTAGAATGCATCTCTTTACTCAAACTAATCCATCAGGATGTCTAACTTGAAAGCAATCACAATCCCTTTAATTGCTATGGCTAAATAGGATTCATTCCCCTCCAGTGATTGAGAGACAGGATATAAGACTTCTACCACTACTGGATAACAAAGCAGATTGAACTTCAGATTGCATGGCTCATACCCACTGATAACATGTAGTCGAGAGATCATTTAAAAAATAAATTATGTATTTTAAATGTTATATCAGAACTTCTCTCAAAGGGGAAATATCATAGTTGAGAAATATAAAGAATTCTCCTGGAACATCATTATAGAATACACAGAAAGATGGGTTCAGGTATGGTGAGGCAAAAGCAGAGTGACAAAGGTCCCCAAAGCTGAAGATAAGACCTACAATTTTATACTGCAAAAAAACAGGATAATATTGAAATGAAGACATAATTAGTTCAAATCAATAAGCTTCTGTATTTTTCTACTATGTTAAGATTTTTATGTACATCAAAGTGATCAGAGGAAGAGAATTGAAGGAGTGGAAGCTGAGGGATGCCCACCACCTCACAACTAAGAACTTATGAGGTAGAAGCAACAGCATCAGGGCTCCAAAGCACTGCCCACAGCATGACCACCCTGTGCTCAAACTCAACAAACGGAGCTCTCAGAGAAGTTACCGAAATTACTTTCCCATTACCATAAACGACTAACTACAAAGGAGCTCAGACGTATCATGAGATAAACAATATTAAAACAAGAACTATTAAAATGTTAATATTGCTTTAACTTCAGAGGGATTAAGCAATATCCATAACTGAGTTAGAAATGGATCATGGTGTTTATTTGTGTATATCCACAACATTAGCTGTTGTGTACCACTATAAAAGTTTCTTCTTAATCTGCTTTCTGATGCTCAAGTTTAACCACAGTGAATGAGACAAATGATTGTCAACTCCTGATCCTTTGGAAAGTTATTTAAGTTAGCATAAATCCCTTGTGATCCATCCACAATTTATTAGAAGTTTGGAAACGAGTGTTACACATCTCCTTCCTCCATTTGCAATCTTCTGCCAGCTATGTGAGGACTCAATAAAAGAGTCATCCATCCTCTTTTGTCAACCAATAGTTCTCTAGTCTCAAGCTATAAATGAACAGCACAATAAATTAAATGTTTGACAGGGAAGATGTATGGCTTCACAATACTCTCTGATCTATGTTTTTAAGGAGAAAACATTGAAACTCAGAGCTCCAGTTATGCTATTGATCACTGGAAAAAATGTGTTTAAATAAAGAATAAAGAACATCTCTTTTTCACCCAACCTTGGAAATTATTCTAATTCACAATCAAGAGAAACAACAATAAAATAAGAGGAATTAATTTAAAATAATGGCAGCAAATCCTGTTTGGTGCTTCAAATGCAAAGACATTTCTTCTTAATTAAAAGGAAGGTTATTGATAGCTGAAATTGCAAAGATACTTTTCGAAAACAGAGCAAAGGCTAGATTTTTCCCTTGTCTTGCTGTCAAAAGTCATAAAATTAAGTCAGAAACAGTGGAGAAAAACAGTTACCTCCAGAGATGACTTAACCCCCTGTCTCTGCTAGAAACCTCTCTTGACACAGGTACTGTTGAGCTGCTTATCTCTGATGACTAATTTGGAGACTATGCTAGATGTGACTGGTTCAGATGAGATGTCTAATATTTAGGCAGCTAAATTTAGAACCTGAATCACACAGAAGATCTTGCCTAGCTGCTGTTAAAAATCAATAGCAAGGCAAGTTTTATTTGAGCAGTGCGCTACAAATGGCAAACTGGCCATTTTAACAACTCAGTCATGCTACTGTCATGCTGTAACATGCTGTACCAAAACCTGTAAGCACTGAGCTGTTTGAAACTCTGCAGGATGCCTCTAATCCAGGTTAAGCACAGCTTTCTGTATTTATTATCTGGGATAAATTGCAGCCCAGGAAGCCACCAATGTGAGTAGTTTGACTAGGTTTTTAGAATGTGTTTCAGACAAGTAAAACCAGTAAACTTGATGTTTAGTCATGAAAATCACTAAAGCTGCAGAGTCCTACCTGCATTTGGAGGAACTTTTATCCATGATGGATATATGGACCTGTTCCTGTGAAACTGCTGAAACTTACTTTTTATCTGTGGATAAAAAAAAACAGCAGGTGGCTGAGTGTCAATAGCTGGCACTCAGGAATGAGCTATAGTTCCAGAAAATCAGGAAAACCTGTGCACTGTAGTACTCTGTCAGTCTTTAGGTGGACTACAACGCTGCTGGAAAAAATCCTGCTCTGCATTTCAATGTCTCAAGGCAGACCAGCCCAAACTGAGTGTAATGTCCTTTTCAGTGAGCATCAGCAAGCCCAAATTAAGCCAAGATGACAGGTGCACAAAAGATAACTACCCCCAGCAGGGCAGCATAGGGATGTCTTTTGTAGATAAAAAAGTCTATTATTTCCATGTCCATCTTTCCTTGACATATGAACTTTGAGCATCCAGTGCTGTGTGAAATAACTGCAATTTTCCTTCAAGCACCTATTAACAGTGATGAGCTGACAGATGGGAAGCACATGATCAGCCCACTCATCTTTCTGCATACCTGCCAAAACAATGATGCTACAGAATGAAACTTGCCCTCATCTTTAGATATTTTCCAAGAAGCTGGTGTGAAAACTTTTGGAACATCTGTAAAGTAATAGAAGAATCAGTAGCAAACAATCTGTGAAGTGTCAGCCTGACATTTGTTTCAGATAGTACCTAAATAACAAAGATAATAGAAAAGTAGATGTTTTCTGCAATTTAAAGTTTATGCAAAGTGTAATTTTTAAGAAACTTCCCTTCACCAACAACTCACTAATCTGTCTGTAGGAGGCAATTTTCAAGTACTTCCCACACACAGACACAAAGATTACAGGCCTATCTCTCTACTGGAAACCTTAGGCTCCTTTTTATTGAGCACGTTTTTCTTGTAAAAGGAACTACAAAAGACTGAGTAATCCTGTGTTTTAAAAACAGCTTTTTAATCAATTTAGTTATCTGACTGGAAGGAGTAACAGAAAAAAAAACCCCACATCTCAGGCCAAGTTAACTTCTCCACCAACCACAATTTTTTTGAAAGTTCCCTCTGAAAACAAAACTCAAGCTCCCACCTGACATTCCAGGAAAATACTGAACTCCTGAAAGAAAGCACGCCCACGTACTTCAGGTCAGGATAACCTCAGCCTCACATTCTGTGATATTTTCAATATTTACAATTGAACCACTCACAGTGAAATGCTGCCAGATTCAGATCCAGACATAGAATTTGATACCCACTGGACACTGCCACAAATGAGGAAGGAATTAAAAGTATCATGGGGAGTTAAGTGCCTACTTCCTTCCAATGCAATTCTCAGTCCAGAGACATGCATATACCCTGCTTGCGGTATAGGTTTGTAACAGCTTCTAAAAAGGCCTAAATACTGTTTCTGCATGCCCTCCCACCAAGTGCAACTAAGCCCCTTTTGCAGTGTTCACGCCTCTGCACAAAAAAGGAGTGCTGTACCAACCCACAGCCTTCACAGTGCTCCCCAAACCAGAGACCCACCACCCTGATGTATCCGAGGCACTGTTGTGTTTTTTTGGGCCTGCTTGCTCCTGCTCTCCTGCAACAGCCAAAACAAGACTGCTCCTCTTTTGCTGGTCTCAGCAGCACATGTCCTGTTCAGCTGGAATTTAGGGTCAGACCTTAGACTGGGCACAGGAAGGTGTGCCATGTGAACAATTAAGGTCTTGATTCTTTGCATTAAAATACCTTACTTTAAGGTCAGTGCAGACCATGCCATCAGTAAGTCACACCACATTTACACAGGTGGGATCAGGTGGTAGATACAATTCAGTTGCAGTGGGCAAGAGCTCTGAGCAAGGTAATTGCCCTGGGCTAAGCTGCATCTTGTTCTTGCAGCTGAAGCAGCCTAGTGAAGTGCTCCCTGGGCATCTTGGTGCCACCCTTCAGACTGCAGGGAGGAAGCCCTGAAGCTCAGCTCTGAACCTCTTCCAGGTTCACCACTGCATCCTTTCTTGTTCTCACCCTCCTTTAAAGAATTATTAATGTAGTGTCATTTCAGTCAGAAAGCACTGATGCACCAGCAAGAAAATACATTAATTCTCCAAAGTAGTCTTCTCAATGCCCCCAAGGGGTTTTTTGTAATCAGTTAGGAACACAGGGGACACCCATCTCTCTGCCTTTTCTACAACACCCCGCAATTCATGCAATACAGTCCTTGTTCTGGACTTGGTAGAGATTCAATAATTTACCCAAAGGCCCTACCCTCACAAAAGAATTCACGGGCCAGCTGGACAACATACAGACCAAGTGCCCATCCAGTGCTTGCATGGCCTTAAATGTGCTTGTTGCTCAATCTTCAGCAAGTGGTGCATCTGATGGCCTCAAGACACAAGAGCCTAAAGTTAGAATGAGATTCATTCAGAGTCTCCAAACAGTTGGCAATTAAAATGCATCAAAAGCATTCCAGAAAACCCAACTGGTCCTAGGTTTGTTATTGGAAATACTGGAGGTTTTTAAACAGTACCAGGCCACCTCTCTAGGTAAACCCTCTCTTGTTATCCTTCTAGAACATGTTGTTCATAATCCATGTGTTCTTCAGAAAAATGCAGGCCTGGGCAGAAGGTGGGCAGGGGTTCATCTGCACAGCACCACTGGGCCTCAGAAGGTTTCATGGTAGCAAGATGACAAGCAGTAAGTAGGATGTATGCAACAAGAATGATACTGGTGAGATTCCTGGGGAAAAATGTAGAAGACTGGGTGTCTGCAATCCAGAAGTCCACTGCAAGCTACTGGTGGTAAATACTGTTGATATCTCTGCCTGTACTGGTGGAGTTAAGAGCCACACAGACGTGCCTCATGTAGATTGTCCCTGTGCAGTATAAAGGTGCCATCAGTGTTTCCAGAAGAATTGAGCACTGCTTAAAAGACAAACTAACCACCATTAACCACCATCTCATATCCTACAATAGTAACCAAGACATTTTTCCCTGAAGCAGAGCCTGGAAACCACAGTAAAAAGAAAAATCACAATTTAAAAATGGAACCCTAAAAGACTGCGCCTTTGAAGAGAGCTCAGTAAACCTCTCTAAATAAGCTTCTGAATAGCTCTAAATTAACTTCTATTCAGGACTAGATTAAGGCAGTCTAGGTTCAAAGGTGCCTTATGAGAGAGAGCCACCAAATGATCCTGCAATCATCCAAATAATCCACCTGGGGTAGTCTGAATGACTGAAAGTGTAGCTCAGGCCCTTCCTCCCTCTCAGGAGCACTGCCCAGGTCTGATCTCTTGTCTGAAGAAGGGAAACTTTTATTACCAAGAGGATAGATTAGTTCTGGTGCACATGTTGAGACCTATGGCACTTCTCCCCCTCTGCCAAGCCAGTCTCTCACTGGTGTTCCAAGTTGGTGCTTTGACTCTGGTAGACACCATGATACTTGTTGCAGCTTCAGGCAGCTCAAGTAATGTCAAGCATAGGCTACATCTGCTTATTTATTGATTGAGACAGAGGCACCACATGCCTTTGCACTGAAAGCAAATTTTAAGAAAATATTTGCCTATAACACGGTAATTTCTTAAGAGCTTGTTCAAGATTTCCAGAGCATCAGTGCTACTTTCAAGCAGAACTAGTATCACTCACATCTAACCTCTCAAATAATTAGATTACTTTCACTACAGAATATTCATACTGTGTTTAGCTTCATAAGTTTTTTTGCTGTATCTTGCAGCTCCTATTTGGAGGTGATTCCTACAGTCTGCAGTACAATGGAGAGTTTTGCACATCTTACCATACCTCTTCCTGTTATTTGACCCTGTTTTTCTGTCTCATCCTTCCACAAAATAAACAACCTGCCTCCAATGACTTTTCCCCTCACTGGTGCCAGCTTTGCTGATTTCTGTGCCCCAGGCTGGTTTTCTGACATATTTTCCTAGGCAATCCCAGCCTGACATGGCATGACTGACAAGGTTACCTGGCGGCTGTTGGCCTTGCCAGACTGCTCCCAGCAGAGACAGTTTTCGAAGACAAGTCCTGATCCCACTTCCTTGCATCCAATGGTAATTTCATTATTCAGAAGCAGTGATAAATATGTTGAAAAAACATGATAACTGTTAGCTCTTTGAAACAAGATTTGCTTTTAAATGAAGTGGTAATTTCAAGTATCATATCATGTGACTAAGGTTTGACTGGAGAAAACACTGACAAAACACCACGCTCTACATTTGATGCTTCTGCATAAGACATGGACATCTATGCTGCACAATTTGAATCACTGAGGACTAAAAATGGTGATTATCAACTGATATTAGAAAACCTTCAGCTTCAAAAGATATTAAGGAAACAGCTTTACCCCCACAGAAAATTACCTTGGCACAAAAAGCATCCTGACTCGTTAATATTTACACATTGATGTGAAAGTTTGAAGTGCTTTACACTATAGATGATCAAAACCTGCAGAAATGCAAACATTTTCATGAATGTGTGCTGCAATTCCAGAAAATTTTGCTTTGTTAAGTGACTTTTGTTAAAGCCGTTCCTTCTTTTGAGTATGAAGAATAAACCCCAAATGCCTTCTGTCAAAACTTGTAACTGTATCATTTGCATCTTTCATTTCAATATAGATCCTGCTGAGAGGGGAGCAAAAAAGACAATAAATGGAATTCGTATCTTAGCAGGAGCTCACTAATAAAGAGGTGGGCACCCACAATTTTCCTTTTTCACCTCTTATATAAATGTACTGACACCTTATATACATATACTGTCCATTAGACATTCAGGATGTTCAAGGGCTCCAACAAGATTGTAACTGCAGAGCCTACACTCCTTCATTATAAGGTAAGGAATATAATCTCTGTATTCTTAATGTTTCATCTCTGTTTTAATCTTATACATTTAAATAAAAGATTTATATTGCAAATACTCCTCTTTCACTGCTGAATTTTCCAGTTGTCCCTGACAACTTGAGAAATGGTAATTCGGATTGAATTTGAGTGTCTTAAACCAGTGATGTTTGTAGAGCAGAGCAATACAGCATATTACATAGTTATACCTTACCTCAAGTCTTCCAAGAGTTTTGAAAGATACAAGTTTCTCATCACAAAGCACAATTGTATCACATAGGAGTAGTGAACTCATACTAATCACATTTAATCTCTTATTCCAGATAATGCACAGAATAGATGCAAGCAGGAAAACAGGGCGAGCAATCAACAGGTCTTAAGCCTGCCTTCTATGAAATAACCCAGTCACCAGCAGCCTGTCATTAATCTAAGAGACACTAGACATGCATTATGTGGCAAAAGAGAAAAATCTCAGCAAACTTTTAGCCTGGAAGATTAAGAAGGAAAAAGGTCTGCAGAATGGTATTTTCAATTAGCACCTTTTACGTTTCCCATCTCGTGACCTGTCTAAAAGTAATGACAACTTTCATACACCCTGCACTCATTTATAGGAACCAATCTTGGCCATAAGGAAAGAGTGAACAACTTCATTTTACCTTGACATCAGTTGTAAATATCTCAAAGCAAAACGTTCACCAAAGGAAAGTGTTATGCACTTGGATACCTGTGTTTCTTTCCTGCTCACAATGATCATTTAAGTCTCCGAAGTTTCTGCTGTTTCTTGCTCTGAGTTTTTGTTTAATTCTGAACAATCCTTTCTGTGAACCTGAGATCCATACTGCTGCAGTTGATTATTCTTTTCAGATGGTTTCCTTCACTCACATCCTGAGACTTAATTCTTGTTACAGTCCTCTTCCTACCCTGAGGAGCAAATTTCCTATTGACCAATACTCAGCTCAATTCTGATTATAATTGTAAAGGCACTGCACTGAGATTAAACCTCCTACTTTCACATCTCATGCACAGCAATCTGAGAGGGTTATTAAAATAGACTCCCTTCTGATCATCTCTGTAGACATTTTAATCTTACATTCAGTGTTTTTATATCCAAACCCTGCTCCTCACACACAGGGGGGAGGGAATTAATTGAATTGAGGGGGAGGTTGATTTGGTGGAGTCCATTGGAACTGAGCAAAAGTATCTCCCAGCTATTGAAAAGCACTTACCCTGAATTCTAACAAAATAAGCCCATTTTTAAACTGCTTGCTTCAAAGGGAAGATTGGGAATTGTTTGTGCTCTTTCTTTCCCCACTAGTGTTTCTATTATCATTTTTCTTAAAAGCAACACAGGCATCTGGGAAAGGATGATACAGCTGCAGTGTATGGAGTGGAGCGTGGTTGGGGTTTTTTTTCCCTGATAATGTTATTTCTAACACAGAAAAGTGAAAGGCCCTTCAGTGGAGTCATGAGGTGAGAATGGACTGAGGGAGACAGTGAGGTAGGCAGTTAACAATATTTAATTTTCTCCCTCTGCCCACTGCATGAAAGCAAACAGCTTGGATTCCCTTGCTGATTTTCTCATGTCTTCTCATTTATAAGTAAAGGACAAAAAAAAGTAGCGACAGCAGGAGAAAGCATTTGCCTAAAGCCTCCACTCAAGATATTAGTGCACGATGCAAACTGGAGCTTCCTCCTGTTTGGTCTGTTCCCACAAACCCCAGCACCTCCCAGAACACAGCGTGCTTTAAAGAACAGACTATGGGGTTTGCTTTGCAAGAGAAGAGGATTGTGAACTCTGAGTACATTGAGTGTGCAGCTAGGTTTACTCTCATGACCTGTCAGCACCACTGGAGAAATGTATTCATTAGGAATGAATCAGGATTTGCAAGAGTCAAGGAAATCAGAATGCATAGGTGTTCTATATCCTGACCTCACACTGAGGATCTTCAGCAATAAGGCAGAATATTTGCCATGATGGTCAGAGAGAAGGACTAACACTGATATTAAACATAGGGATATTCATGTGTCTGACCCCCAAGTTTTACAGCCAAGGCTCAGAAACAGATCTGTTAAATCCCAACATCCTTCTAACTCTTTCAATAACCTAAAACACAACACAATATTACAGTACTTTAAGGTAACATGGACACAGTGAGCTCAAAATCTCCTCTGCTTTCCTGGGCCATGTTAGGACTAATTAAATACAAGACTTTAAAGAAAGTCTGGGTACTTGCAATCCAACTAGAAATCCTGGGAGACAAGACCTTATTTTCTGCTAAGCTTCGGTGGTTAGTTCAGTGTGAACAGCATCAAATACTGAAGCATAAAGAGGCCTCTCCAGGAGGACTCTAAGTTCTCTAGCAAGTAACAAGGAGTCAACTTTGTGCCTCACTTCCCAAGCATCAGCAGTTCTGTAGCCTTTTGTTCTTCCTTATGTTAAAGCTCCCCTTACTTTTATTCAATCTCCTAACTATTTTCAATTAATTGCTTTTATTTACCAGATTTTACATCTGTTAATCTGATCAATATCAAATTAACCTCACCTTCAAGGTCTTCAGAGAACATACTGGAAGAAACTGTTTTAAGAAAACCCTGGGAGCAGCACGTACATCTTCCCTGCTCGACAAGAGCAATCACCCTCTCTCCAGTCAATTGCTCCTTTGTCATTACTAGCCCTTTCTTGAGTATATCAGTAGACTTTGTAAAAACTCAAACTAACTAGCAATTCGACCATAACCCACTGGTATCTTGCCGGAGAAACAGGCTCAGACAGATGTGAAGGGAATGGGTCAGAACCCCCTCAAAAGCCTCATTTGGCTTTGCACATCAATAAAATGGATAGCTCTGGAGTGCGTTTTTTGAAGTGTTGCTACCACCATTGTAACATTATCCAGCAAGATGTGAAGTCTCTTTTCATCCTGTGTATACATCCATTAGAAACACATACCCAAAGATCCCCACCCCTCATTTCAGCATTAAGACAGTCCCCACTACCTGGACTCCTTACTGCTAGGTCTTGTAGTGTTCCAAACAGATAACAGGTCTTGCTGAAGTCCCCCACTGCACAATTTCTGATGTACTTGTAGGTAGGGTCTCCTGGGGCCAGCACTCCATAAACAGGACAAAGATGGTACACCACCAGGTAGCACTCTCTGCATTCAACTTCAGATCCGTTCCCAAAGTCAGTTTGGCTGGAGAAGAAAAGCAGTTTCTGAAATTGCTTTCAAAACCTTAAACCTTCTTACACCTGCAAATGGCCAACAACAGTATTTGGATCCCAGGTTTGCCACAACACAATTACACTTTCACCAACAAGCAAAGGCAGCAAGCACATGGGGATCATCCACAGGGTGGTACACAGGGGACAAAGAGGCAGCAAAATCAGGGGAATGAGGTACAGGGATGCAATGCTGGATGGAGAACAGATCAGGAGAATGGCTTTCAAAAACAAACAGAACTTCAATAATGCAAAGCTTGAAACTTGGAGCAGGTAGTGCAATTACAGGCAATGTAAATGTAGAGAAATCAAAAGCATTAATTTTATTTTATTGGTGTATCTACCATGAGCTAGATGGGAAAATGGAAAAGGAGACATGATAGAGCAAGGGGAAAAGAGGTGCAAAGTTTCAGAAAAGATGTAAAGTGAGTCCAGCTGAACTGGTTTTTTAATGTTCAGTCTGCTTCAACTATAAGAACAGAGCTATTAATACACTTGAGAAATTTAGTAAAAGAACTAGTCTACAGCTACCTTTGCAACACGTAATCAGCTTTAAGTATGACACTGTTTATCACTCTTACTTTGCCATTAGCTATAAACAGAAAAATTTTAGTCTATTTCTTGAGAACCTCCCTTATTACAGTTTCTGAAAATACTTGCATAGTACTGAATCAATTTGGCAAAACAGCTTTATTTTTGGCTCACTTTCTATGACATGCAGATCTGTGTTAATATACATGGCAATTATGTTCTAAGTAGAAATGCCACAATATTTTACTTCATTCATAACTACATAAATACGGAGATTTATGTGCATGGCTCCTAAGTAGTAAATACTACCATTATCTCTCACCATAAAACACTAAAAATCTGGCTCATAAAGAACCATTTTTTTTTGCGATTTTCCTCCTATACTACAGAGATGGGGCAAAAATCAGAAGTGTTTCTTTGGGAATTCTTATGGCCTTTACAACATGTCTGACACCTCAAAGTAAGAGAGCCTTTGCTTTAAGAAACTTACAGTGTAAATGTCAGCCCAACTCCATAAAGGAAAAGCAAACACCATTCTCAGCATGATTAACAAGAAACTAACACATTGTTTCAGAACTGCATGTCTGGAAATAGACAAAAAAATGCCATTGAAATAATAACCAAGGACTTTAAAAGAGCCGTGCCTGGAGAATGCTGCTTGGACCTAGAGCAGAAGTAACAGAAACACAACAAAAGTGGCACAATAGGCTAAAGGTAGGGTAGAAAAACACAACATTTCCCCCCAAAAATGCAAAATAAACAGCATCCCAGAGATCATCATCATTAATCCAGAATTACAAACATCTTTTCCTGCCTCACTGAAGGAAAAACACATTAAGAATTTAAATAACATTACTTAAGCAAAACATTCCTCATAGTCCACTATTTTGGCAGTGTGTGGCAAACCATTTCATAACATACTGTTGTAGAGTGATGTTTATTATGTTTATATATGCTACATCTCTGTAAAATCCACAGCATTTTAGTAATTATTAATGTCTAGAAA
>WEIV01009803.1:0-20483 GCA_013390005.1 Calyptomena viridis
GATTTTATAGCTGGTAGAAAAAGAACATAAGAACTAATGTCCTTCTAAACGTTTCTCCTCTTTCAAGAACCAAGAACCCAAGAACACTTACTGAAGTCAATTGAAATATGCATTGTTTTCACTTATTATTGGATCAAGTTAGAAAGGTGAAGGTGAACACTGACAGTATTGTTCTACAGCAATAACATTCAATGCAAAGAAAACCTCATTGAAGCAGGAAATAAAAGAGCACTAACCGTTTTGCCTATATACTAGTCCAACAGAATTTGATTGAGATATATCTGTATGGAAAGAAACCTCAACACGGATGGAGCTGAGCTACCAGATGGAGATACCAGTTTACTTTTACAGCTCTATCAGGAAATCTTTCTGAGCCTAACCAGGCTGACCACTCAAGTCAAAATTTCATTACCTACTCAAGAGGAAAAGATAAGCACCTCATGGATGAAAGGTCATTAATCTAAAAAGAATTTCATAACCAGTTCCTCCCACAATAGTTGAATTTAAACAACCCTTTTCTCTCCATCCCAGCTGTTCACTTCTGTTTGTGTGCTACCCACATTGTTCTGTTCATTCATCATTTTGTGTGGCCACAGATAAAACAGATTGGGAAACTGACAGAAATTAAAAATAAACTGAGGAAAAATAGATGACTATTTTAACACAGTTATTTGTTTGATCCACTTCACCAGCTTCAAAAATTAGAGAAAACTTGCCTTTGTTTTTTCTTTCTGTCAGGTTGTGTCTGCATTCTGGGTCACTTAAAGTGAATCTAGGATAGGTAGTGTTGTGGTTTAATTGCAGCCAACAACAGCCCCACACAGATGCTCTCTCACTCCCTCACCAGCGGGATGGGGGAGAGAATCAGAAGAGTAAAACTAGAAAACCCATGGATTGACATAAAGACAGTTCAACAGTTAAAGCAAAAGCTACATGTGTAAACAAAGCAAAACAAGGAATTCACTTACTACTTCCCATGGGCAGGCAGGTGTTCAGCCATCCCCAGGAAAGCAGGGCTTCATCACATGTAATGGTGACTTGGGAAGACAAGTACCATCACTTCAAATGCCTCCCCCTTCATCCTTCTTCCCTCCACTTTATATACTTTACATAGCCAATACTTTCTAGTAAGAGTTGGATCAGTTATTTTAAACTTGTCCAACAACAGTTGTTTAAGATGACAGTTTCCATATAGAAATCTGGCTGAGCCTGGAAACTTTTAGAAAACAGTAACAGTAACATTTTGGTTATCTGTGAGAAGAGAATAAGGAAAACCAGGTTGTTTTCTACATACTATAAAAAATATGAGATCTTTTCTTGGCAACACTTTATCCCCATCTCACTCTTCCCCTGTCTTCCACTCCCCCTTACTCTGTGCCATGGTTTTGAACTTCATCAAGATATGAAAATTTAAAAGATGAACCTGTCATTGTTGCAGTGAAATATCATCTTAAATGGCCATATTTTAAAGCTTTAAAGTGCCACTTACACATACCAATGAAAGACAAATCAAAATTCTTAGAAATTCTGTACTCTGAACAAATTAAAGCTTTATGAGATTTGTAGTGATGAGTAACCTGTTCCTGCACCATCTCCATAAAGTGAGTGACTGGGCTCATACATGAGTTTAGGAATTTTCTTGGCTGTCCCAGCTGTTCTGCCTGGGACAAGAAATGAAAACTGCAATCGCATAATCTGGTTTTTTTAAGTATTAAGCACTCACACCATAACACTTGTCAGAGGGATCTCTTCTCTGGACATACAGCTTTCTAAAAATACTACCTTATTTGAAAAATTAGCTCTCAGTCTTCTCAGTTAGATATAGGAAATTAATGGATCCCTTTGACTTTAACCTCTCCATACTTCAGCTTCCTACAAATCAGATAGAGATAAAATATTCCATTGTTTCACATGGCATAGAGTAGTAAATGAATGAATTTTTGTGGTGATTTGAGATGCAAATGATACATCTCATAGAAAAGTCTGTGAGAAAGGCAATGATTCAGAGAAGAATTTCAATAGTGTGCACAGTCAGCTGTAATGAATTAGGTAATATTTTAAATATGTGCTTCTATGTCATAATACATAAGCACAGGGATGCCAAATTAAGATTGCAGATGCATTTTTCATTCTGGCACTTACAAACTTTTCAGTGCTTGGTTTCTCAACCTTACTCACATTTTTATGTTTGTACATATGTCTGTATTCTTTAAAACAGTGAATTTTGCTGCAGCAGCACTTTAAGTCTGTAGTTAATGACAAATTCTACAGACTCTGAATAGAAAAGGACTTATTTCTGACTGCCACAACTGTTTCTCCTTTAATTGTTATTAATCACTACTGACAGTAGTTTGCATTTACAGTCTTTTCTCACTGTATGACCTGCCCTGCCTGTTTGCAACTCTTGTGTGAGCTGAAGAGTCATTGAACAGACAGTGTCCCTCATTGTTTTGCAACTTACTCACTGCTTTGTAGTTGTGCAACCTGAGCACAAGGCTCTAAATCTTTCAGTTGCTGACCATAAGGAAAAATAAATTACCAATACATTAATGGAGACAGGATTCACTCCCAGATTTTTGCCTACAGGCTATGAAATCACATAAATGAACAGCTGAACAGATAGCAATTTATCATTTCTTGCCCTGTTTCACCTCTAAGGGACATTTTTACTACCCAGTTTGTTTTAGCATCACTTGACTTTGAAGGTTAGAAATTTTAGTTTGCACTACATCCATACACTATAACATTTTTAACTGTTGCCAGCTAAAGACATCCATATAATTATGTCCTTGATGTTAAATCTAGAGATGCGTATGGGGTTAGCAGGAAAATACTTTCAACTTTGTTTTTTCAGTGGCTTACTTTTACAGGGGTGGCTCTCAATTAATAAAGGAATAGATTTACAGAATCACAGAATCAACTAGGTTGGAAAAGACCTCTGAGATCACTGAGCCCAACGTTTGACCTCACACCACCTTGTCAGCTAGACCATGACACTCAGTGCCACATCCAGTCTCTCCTTAGTTACCTCCAGGGATGGTGATTCCACCACCTCCCTGGGCAGCCCATTCCAACACCTAATCACTCTTTCTGTGACAAACTTCTTCCTGAAGTCCAACGTAAACCTCCCCTGGTGCATCTTAAGACTGTGCTCTCTTGTCCTACTGTTAGTTGCCTGGGAGAAGAAACTGATCCCCACATGGCTACAACCTCCTTTCAGGAGGTGATAAGGTTTCCCCTGAGCCACCTCCAGGCTAAACAACCCCAGCTCCCTCAGATGCTCTTCACAGGACTTGTGCTCCAGACTCCTCACCAGTTCTGTTGTCCCTCCCTGGACATGGTCCAGCACCTCAATGTCTTTCTTGTAGTGAGAGGCCCAGAACTGGACACGGCCCGCAAGGTGTGACCTAACCAGTGCTGAGTACAGGGGAAGAATCACTTCCCTAGTCCTCCTGGCCACACTATTCCTAATACAGGCCAGGATGCACTTGGCCTTCTTGGCCACCTGGGCACACTGGTCGTGTTCATCCTGCTGTCAACCAGTACCCCCAGGTCTCTTTCTGCCTGGTCGCTCTCCAGCCACTCTGTTCCCAAGCTGTAAAAAAGTGCCATATTTACATAATATGTAAAGTCACAAGGAAAGTCACAAGTTGATGCTTTAACTAGAATTTGAATAAACTGGAAATTGTATTATTCAATAGATAAGAGTTGATTGAAAATTATACATTCACTTCAGTACCATAGCTAAAGCCAACATAGAAAAACACCAAAAGTAACAGATGCTGTGGCAAATTCTGCACATTGTCAGAAAGAAGACTTGAACCGTTGTTTTATTTGTGTGCTGTTCAAGCAGGCAGGTTTCTAGAAACAGCCTATTAAAAAGAGCATAGCCAAAAAAGACCGAGTCTGGACAGTGTGACAGCCAAGTAGGTCACCAAGAAAACAGCAATGCAACTAATGTAAAACAGAAATAATCCTGAAGATGAAAACTACAAACAAACAAACAAACAAACAAACAAAACCCAAAACCAAACAAACAAAACAAAAAAAAAAAACACAGGTTATACAAAACAATTTCTCTAAGCGAAACTATAAATCCAGATCAATTAAAAAAATTATTAAAATAGCAGCAGGAGAAGTTCACCATAGCAAATTAATTTTACAAAGCAAAAGTCCTTTATCTCAGTGCTAACTTAGAGACAAACTCAAAGCATGCAGGAGAAAATTATAACAAAAAATAACTGAAACCCTTGGTGTAATACATCAAAGTGAAGCCTGGAATATCAATCATATTTTAGTATGTTTAAAGACAAATATAAAGAGAACATAAATCTTGTGATGAATCCTGCATGTTAGAAATACCCCCAAATGCCAGACAGAAACAGAGTCCCATGCACAAAAAAACCCTCAAACCTGACCTTATTCTAAGCAATGCAACATGAACAAAATACAGACTGAACTTGTTTCATTCACAGTAACTTTTCCAAGTCAAAACTGATGGGGTTTTTTCAATAGATTTGTTTTGCTGCTGCAAATTTATCCATAATGAAGGTCATATAAATTATGGGTGTTATGATAGCATTCAAATACATGTGTAGGCATTAATTTGACACAGCAAGCTGCTAGGGACCAAATACAACACCACAATAAAAGAACAGCTTCTAAACATTACAGCCTAAACTTGAAAGATGTTAAAATTCAGTTAACTGTGCACTGCATTGTGGTTCCCACGTTATCTCAATAGTGGCAATGTTTTAGTTTTCCTACAAAATACACAGAGACCATCTTGCATTACAGTTAGAAGCAAGTTTGAATCCAGCATTTCAAGCATCATAAAAAAAAGTTCTATCTTGTCTCCTTCTAAATGCTTTATCAGAAATCCCAAAAGATCTCCAACTCATTAGACAGTGACAAAAGGCAATTGACAATTATTATCTGGGAGTTGTCTGCACTTGTTTTAGAAGTGCTGTATAAGTTACATTATTCTTAAATGCATTTTGTAGAAACTAAGAAACTATCATTTTCTTAGCCATATTTTCCTAGTCATAAACATTAACTGTTAAAACCAGTAATTACTCTGTTGCTGACTCACTCCTCATCGCCTCTCAATTGTGTTAAATGAGTACGAACAGTAGGTTTAAAAGGTATTTTAACCATGTTAAAATAAATAAATAAATATAAATGTTAATTTTAACCACATTAATGAGCGTAATGCATTGATTTTAATTCTAGTTCAAAAAGGCTGTGAATCAAAACTGCAAACTCATTTTCCATAATTTCAAGAAGGGAATCAGACATGTTATACTGTTATTTTGTTGCTATGTTGAAATGAGAGGAAAGTATCTTGCCAAATTTGAAGAAGAGTTTTGACAGATGCAAAAAACTTTTTCCTTAGAAAACTTAAAGGTAGGTCTTTTAATATATAACATCTATTTAGCAAAAGCAGATGGTGTTCTGAGTTGCAGCTGCCTGTTATCTAATAGCTCTAATCTAATAGTTTGGTAGGAGCTCAAACTGATGCTAAGTCAATCTGCTTCTACCTAGTATTTCTACAGCATTTTATTCCAGTGCATCCAAAGAGAGTGAAAAAGGGTTTTTTTCCCCTTCTTCTTCAAAGCCAGAATTTTCCAGGTAATTTGTCAAACACTACAGCTCTTAGTGACAAATGAGCTAGAGAATATTTTTCTTAGAATTATCTTCTATGAAGTTTTGGTTTGATATCTCCCTTTGATAAGAGTAAGTAAGGTTGGAAATTTTAGGTTCCCCACTCCCTTGTGCAGTATCTTCTTTTAATCTAGAACAAAACAAAGGAGAAACAGAAAAATAATATACAAGATGCTCATTTGTAGGCACATGCAGACCTGCTAGAACTGTACTGAATTTTCTACTCTTGCATGGTTTTTGGAAGACATTTTTTCCCGTTAGTGTGTCTATCCCACCCATGTTCCTACTCTCTTCTCAACTCAGTATTGTAACAACCACCCTTTGGCCTTCTCTGGTAAACTGTATTTTCTGGTGAACAGCCTGTTCTGTTGATTAATTTCATATAGCTAAAATTAGACGCCAAAAAGCTTTACTCATCTTTGTTTTATTTAAAAAAAAAAAAAAGCATAACTTTTCAACCTTTGTTTCTTTTTTTACGTAAGAAGAGATAAATTTCATGAAGCTGAGCCTGTGTCTGTGAGTCTCCAGTCTCCAAAATACTAGTTGCATTACAATCATAAAAATAGGGCTCTGTAAAGGCCATCCCAATTTAGCTAAAGTATTGCTCTCCTGACACTGTCATCCCATGAACACAAAACTCTTCCTATTCTCAGCTCCCACTTGCAGTTTATAAATAACTGTGGTACTCTCTGCAAAACCAGGTTGTGAACAAGAAGAAAGGAACCAGTAGTAGGACACAACTGCCTTTCTGCTGGGGTCTAATTACTGTTTGCACTGCTGCAATGACCAGAGTCAAAGCACTTGAGTGTCCTGCGTGCTTTATAAATGAACCATGTCCTTTTCTTCTTCTTCAGGATTTTGTGGAAATGATTCATGAAACATCATTAGATTGGCATCCAGTAATGGTGGGTTGCTCAAAAGAGCAGTTAAGATTAAATTTTTTTTTTTACTTCTTTTTCCCCCACACTACCACTCCTTCATATTTCTTCAGGCAACATTTCTGCCCGGCACAAAGATAGGAAGTGAAAGTTTGGTGAGACGAGGGCAAAGGAACACAAAATGTCACTATAACAATTAGGACACACCCCATACCCCCAGTAGCAGAAGTAGTATGAAGAGGATCTATCATCTACAGGCTCTGGCCTACAGCCCATGTCATCTGGCCTGCCTGAGGAAAGGCACTATCAAATTAGACTTTGTCTGACCTAGGCCAGTTGGACAAAGAGCACTCTGTATGGGAAGCAATGATCTTAAAAATCCCAATAGAAAAATTCTGGACTTCTGCCAAAGAGCATATTGGGAGCTTTGGGAGCTTTTCAAGAGATAAGTTTTCCCTTACAAGGGAATTGCCCTGCACATGTACTTCTTGACTTTCATTTTTTACAAAGATGCTATTAACCTTGCAAAAATCCAGTAAGCCTATAGTCAGACAGTTCAACCCTCAGAAAGCTCAACATAGTGTCTATCAGGTCTGCTTCCAAGACTGAACAGCACCTGTTTTTGCAATACAATTTGCTCTTGTGCCCTCCCTGCCTCTGGTATTTTCAGTTGGAAGCCCTTAGCTTAAATCATGTTGCATCCTCTATTAAAAGAAGATCTGAAAAGAGACCCAATATAAATATTCAAACAGCTGGTCCCAGGGTAGCTTTAGAAACTGAGGATTTGGCATCCATATGATATAAATAGCCCATAGCAGTATGTAAGTGACTTTGAATGATGACAAAAAAATGTGATTCTCTGCTGCCTAGACAATAAAAAATCCTGGGATAGTGACCTGTCTGAAATCCATCCTCTCCAGAAATGTTGTGTGTCATGCCAGACAACATGACAGACAGGCATTCCTGCCTCCTTGTGGTCCACAGTCATGAATTCTTGCTTGAGAATAGGCTGGATCTGGATTTATTCCTTCCCTTCTAGACTGCAATGAAATGGCTTCTGCATAATTGTCTTGAGTAAGTCAGGGGAGGCAATGTCATAGGTTAAAAATTTGTCTTCAGCCTCAAATCCATGTTTTCTATCTTCTAGGGAATATCTTAATTGTAGGCAGCAAATAAGGTTCCAGAATAAATTCTAACATATTTTAAAGGGAGGCATAGAGGGAATTTGGAACTTACAAACCAGTCAGCCAACTGGAATTCTCAGAAAAATACTGCAATAAACAAGTAAACCATCTGAAGGTCTTTAAAGGATAACCTAAAAGTTTTGTAGGGAATCCCTGGCATTAAACCTATTTAATCTCCTTCTAAACCAGGCTATAGGCCTTGCAGATTGAAGCAAAAAATGATTATATGTATTAACTTACAAAAAGTCTTTGATACTACCATGAGAATTTATTACAGGCAATCAAATAAAAATATCTTGATGAAACTAAAGGAAGACGGGTACAAAAGCACTTGGGAAACCATTTTAACTATTAATTATTTTTTTAATTACAATTAATAGTTCATTGTCCAAAGGGAGGGATGATTGAGTATAGAAAAATAGGAATTTTCTTTATACCTGGTACTACTCAATAATACGAATCAGTAAATCACATTACCAAATAAAAGAGTAATTTATTACCGTTGTACTTTATATTAGGCTTTGGTGAGTACACAAGCAGATTGAACAGCAGAATTAGAATTAGAACAAGTTGGAGAACAGATCAATGCATCTAAAAAAAAAAAAAAAAAGGAAGAGATGTGAAAAGTGTTACTCTGTTTAGGGTTTACCAAAAGTACAACTGCAAGATAACTTGGCAGAATTTCTTCAAAAAAGAACCTGCGAGTCATAAGCAAAAGTGAATCAATGGCTGTCTTACCACTGTGAAAAAATGAGTCACACTGAGATGCATAAACAACAGTATTGCACGTTCTGAAAATGAAGTAGCATTTCTATTACTACAGACATGGACAGGTGCTTGAATTGAGCACTGAGCTTCAAGAAAGTAGTCACGATAAGAGGCAAAATATGTGCTCTGGAACAAAAGACTGAAGGAACTAGGATTGCTTAATTTCAGAAGAAACCTACACCTATAGAACTCCAGCAATGATTTATGAAGATGGTCCATTAGTTGCTCCATAAAAAGTCAAAAGATATGCCTGAAGTGCTATGAAGTATTAGGTTCCTTCCAAACACTTCTGAGTGAGAAAACCCAAACCGAAAAGATTCAGATTTGGGGGACTATGTCATCTATACTGCAAGGAAATTATTGCTACTGGACTTCCTCTTTTCTCTTTTTGTTATCTACTATGGCTGGCTTACTTTCACAAACAGCCCCATCATTAGCAATGCAAACTCATCACAGAATACACAGNCTTGCTTACACTGTTTAATGCAGCAGCAGAACTTTGACAGAAAGTCATTAAAAGCAAATATTTAACTATTAATACTAAATTTAAACTTTTAAAAAATGAAAATTCAAAGTTAGAAAAGGCATAACACAGAGAACAGAAATTATCACGTACTTCGTCCAGTGAGCAGAAAAACTGTTTACTTAAACAAAGTAAACTGTATTTTTAATTATTTGACTTCCCTCCCAAATTACAGGGAGATGTCTGACATTACTAATCAACAAACACAATTTATAACAGGCATCAAAATGCATGGAAAATGGTGCTTCATTAAGGTCTGGATTTCATGTTAAAAGACATGACAAATATAAACTCTTTGTTCAAAATCATACCTGAAATCTTTTATTCTAACACCATGTATGGCTTTAATCATATTTTTACAGGCATGTTTAAAGACTGAGTTATTGAACCTTTTAGTTAAGCAGTAGAAGAGAAGAATTCAGTTTGGCTGATTGACCCCACCAGAATCCAAATTCCTCTTTTTGTGTCACACCAACTAAAGCTGTGTCTATAGTTCAGGTCAAGTATATTTACAGCACAGAGCTTCATTAACCCTACAATCTAGGGATTTGTCGTTCTAAATTGATATTAATCTCATTGCCAGCCTCTTAGTGTTCAGTTTTACATTGTGCTGGATTGCATAAAATACATTTGAAATACATTAGACTTTCTTGCGCTTTCAAATCCAGCAATAAGAAATAGATTACTAGTTGTTAATGCACTTTCTTGGAATGTTTGAGACCTCTTTAAATCATTATCCATAAACAAGTGGACAGAACTTAAAATCCGGTTTCTTTAATCACTAGTCTATCCTGGACCATACTGGACCACCAATGATACTGATCCATTATGAATATAAAACATAAATAATCTGTGAGTCAGAGACCAAAAGAATATGAATGCAGACAATTAACTAATAGGTATGGCACATGTTTCAGCAAAGGTTTTTACATCTTGTTAAAGAGGCAACAGTCACTTACTATACACTGAAGACGTGGTACAGTCTGTGAATTAAGGGAATCGTCTGAGAGATGCAGACTCAAATCCCAGAAGATGGAATGTCTTAAACTTAAGTTAAACTAAATTTAAGGTCTGGCAATCCTAACAAGTGTCCTGACCCTACAGTAGTTGGCCAACACTCTGACATGGTTGTATTTGAAAATCATGAGGCCTTTCTTTTCAAATGCACCTTTTAATGCTGTAAAAATGAAATTATGATGGATTCCGTTCTTTATTGTTTCTAAGTCTTCTCAAGGTAAGAATAAGAAAGAACTAAACCAGATGTCTAAGAGATTGNATGACAGTTACTTTGAAGACAACATTTTACAGTATTTTTTGCTATACAATAACAGCAGATGACAGAACATGAGGAATGGACAGCTCAGGTCAGGGGAACTCGATAAAGACAGAATAGGAGAAATATAGAGTATAAGGGAGAGGAAAGCCAACTGATCCCTANGGACCATACTGGACCACCAATGATACTGATCCATTATGAATATAAAACATAAATAATCTGTGAGTCAGAGACCAAAAGAATATGAATGCAGACAATTAACTAATAGGTATGGCACATGTTTCAGCAAAGGTTTTTACATCTTGTTAAAGAGGCAACAGTCACTTACTATACACTGAAGACGTGGTACAGTCTGTGAATTAAGGGAATCGTCTGAGAGATGCAGACTCAAATCCCAGAAGATGGAATGTCTTAAACTTAAGTTAAACTAAATTTAAGGTCTGGCAATCCTAACAAGTGTCCTGACCCTACAGTAGTTGGCCAACACTCTGACATGGTTGTATTTGAAAATCATGAGGCCTTTCTTTTCAAATGCACCTTTTAATGCTGTAAAAATGAAATTATGATGGATTCCGTTCTTTATTGTTTCTAAGTCTTCTCAAGGTAAGAATAAGAAAGAACTAAACCAGATGTCTAAGAGATTGTAGTATCCCAAATATTGGAGCACATTCAGGACAGATTAGAAAAGCAAATGTGAGGAGCGGCATGCACTGATTCATAACTCCTTGGGGTAGGAAAATGGACTGGGTGACTTCCTGAGCTTCTTAGTTAGGATCAGTTTTTGTGTGATCTTTTGTTCTTCAGAAAGGATCAGACTGGGTTTAATCTTAGCAAAAGCAGAAATTTCTCCCACAATTTAGAGATTACAAGTTCATTTAAAATACAAGAAATATCGATTGCATAATTTGAAATACGAACATATGTTCTTAGGGCCTGGAAGTACTCCACCTGTGATTTTATCTTGATACTCTAAATACAGTATCACTGTTCAACTTCAGGACGATGAGTTAAGAGAATATATTGAAATCTTGCCGAAGAAAAGTAGAAAATCACGTCTTGTAGAATAGTAGATGTCTTGTGTCAACTGGCTGAATATATTTATCAATAGTAATATTTGATTGTGCTGCAATTCTATTGGTTTTCACAACTCAGTGTATTAAGATTCAGTATGTAGAAAAACTCAAAACATCAGGCAGAGTATGGAACAGATACTGTTCAGAACTAAGTCGGACACCTAACATGGTTTTAAATACTGATGGGGTAATTTTTTCAGATGAGTGATACACTAGAGCCATTGGTAAGGAGAGTTCATGTCGCTCTAGATTTGTAATGTTCATGTTACCTCACATGACCAGTTTGAAATATAGGTGCTTATTCTAATTGTTCATTCTTTCCCTGCAGTCATAAGAAATACTGCTGAAAAGCAATTTATCCCATCTTTAACATTTATTTCAGAACTGGATTTAACACCCTCTAGAAGGACTTTCTCTTTCTCTGACTATACCACTATCTCACATTTGACACATAAATCATGGTGGTAAAAGCTAAGTGGGATGCATTCTACTACACTAGGTTTCTACATGGGGTGCAGCCCAAAGTTAGGTGTCTTTTTTTCCACTTGAAAGGAAATAATTCTGATTGTGCTTGAGTTAAATATCTGAATTTGTGTGAATACTAATTCATAAATTCACCTTTGATTTGATTTTGCTGTATTTATCATTTTCTTTCCTGTTTTACATTATATCTTATATAATGCAACATCAGATTAATGATTTTCCTTGTAATTCAGTCTCTTAAAGCGATGACAGTTACTTTGAAGACAACATTTTACAGTATTTTTTGCTATACAATAACAGCAGATGACAGAACATGAGGAATGGACAGCTCAGGTCAGGGGAACTCGATAAAGACAGAATAGGAGAAATATAGAGTATAAGGGAGAGGAAAGCCAACTGATCCCTACGATTCAATGTAAAACTGCATTCCAGAACAATCAGCAGGGGGAAATAGAGTAATAAATTTTCAACTTTGCTTCTGAGATTGAAAACTGCAATCCTCAAAGAATGTTCTAAAGAAGACTGAGGTAGCTTGGCACACAAGATGTAGGACTGAGATCACAGGAATAAACAAAAAATAAATATATGGTCTTGTGGTGAATAAGATAAGAAAACAATATTGTTGGTCCCTATAATTCCAGCAGAGAAAAAGCAGAAGTTAGGGTTGTCGAACACAGGTATGCAAAAAATCCTTAAAAATAAATAACTTGTACCGCAAGTAGAGAAAACTGTACACAAAAGCAGTTAAGATGATTCATAATTGTAATAATGAAGAAAGCACGCTGCTTTAGTTTCTAGAGAATGAATGAATTTGAGCAAAGCAATGTGTGAACAAGAACATTTTAAGTAGGAATCTTTAGAAACTTTTTTTTCTTTTCATTACTATGATGGGTAAGGACATAATTTAAAACACTAATTTGTTTCAAGCAGTATTATCCTGATGGTGTTGCACATGCTGAAATGTATTTATGAATTGACTGGAGGAGTCATTTACTTTGCTGATAATTTTCTGCACCTGCAGGCTATGTTGATATCTCCTCCTTTGTTTAACTATTCAGCATTTTTAATAGTTTTTTCTTAAAAACCATAGTATGGTTTTAAAATGTTTTTCTTTTTAAAAAATATTAATTTCAAGAACTTTTACCCCCTTACTTGCCTGTTTTCTTCCTTCTTTGATAGCATCCTGACTAAAGAAAGTTACCTTAATTCTCCAAGAGTTGGTTGAGTTAATTTTTTATTCCTCTACATTTTTTGTCTGCTGTGTGAGCTGTGCTGACTCCTACTGAATCATAGTGTCCTAGTCCTTCCTATGTTTTGAACAGGAATCTGTAACATCTAATTAAGAGTGTGAATTCCCTTATGCTGGAACTGTATAAAGCTGGGCATCCCCAAGTGACTATTGCCTTGACTTATGCTCTGAGATAATCTAAATGCTTTAAAGAAGTAATCTTTTAAACTAGAGGGCAACTTCCAAAGGCAAAATTTACCTTTTTTTCAACTCTTTGCTTGCAGATGAAGTCATATTTAATTGTTTCCAAAATTAATTTCATATGTGACAATGTGTCTGAATAAAGCAAAGTAAAATATGACTAAAGGCCTTAGGCTATTTTCTGAAAGATTAAATAGGATATTGTTCTTCTCTAAATAAGGATAGTGAACATACATAAAACCTGGAAAAACCTGGAAAATAACATAGTAAAAAAGACACAAAATATGAGCAGTGGAAAACTATTTATGGTCAGTTGTATTCACAATGGTACCTTAAAAAAAAAAAAGTCAGGATTCCTGCATTACCTTGCAACGTATTTTACTCAAATTGGAGATAGATTGGTAGCCTTTATCTCGTACAAGCAGTGCTTGACTCTGAAAGCTTCTGTTCAAGCCCCGGCTTAGTGAATCACTAGCAGGATTAGAGGCTTCAGAAAATGTATGGATCAGAGCTGCCTTATGAGCCTAACAATAAGACAGCAGAACATCCACTGAGCAGCATAATATGTTTTTTTTCCAAAGGTTGTCTCCAAAGTCTGTAGTCTTAATCCTTAAGAACGGTGTCTGCAGAGCTCATTGCCTAGATGTTTGAAAATGTCTCCAAATTGTCTTGCTTGCAAATGTTTAAATAAAAATAGATCTTGAAATTTATCTCAGAATTTTATTATTTATTTAAATACTGGGATTTCTAAAAAAATTACAAGCTACAAAAAAGACATCAGCGTATTTTGGAATCCAGTTTCTTTAAAAAGTATACTTTATGCAGTGAAAATATAAGAGTTTGCTTCTAAGCTTCGTTAGTTATCCTTAAGTCCTGCAGAAAATAAATTATTATCAGTTTTACATTAATCTTGTCTGTATCCTAAGAATTTTCTTCTAGTAACTAGCAGATCTTTGCATCAGGTTTCTTCTGGTATATTGAAATGAGTGTGAAGGAAATAGTGGCTCTACTGACATCTTGAAGAGCTACTTTACTTTTTTCTGTCATTGCAAATATTGTTAGACTGAAATACTTCCTAAGACCTATTTAGTAAGACTAAGCACTTAATTTCCTATCTTTCTCCTTCTCCTCCCTCCCTTTCAAAGATCAGCTTCAAGGACATCAGTTTCACTGCATACAATTTTCCACAGTGGATGTGTCACAAGACAGTATTTTCATATCTACTCAGGCAAACTTAAGCCAAACTATCAACAATTATCTACAATTCTGTAAACCAAGTACATACTGAACATACACTGGTGCACTTGCTTACTCCAATGGCTATGATGGTCTTCCCAGTTTACCTACTGCCATTCTGAGTGGTTTGTCTCCAGGAAGAAAACAGTAAGATTTCTTTTCTTTTATGTATCTGAGGACAGTAGTACCTGGGGTACTTCTGGCCCCAATAGCTCCACTTGCATCGCAGACACAGTAAATATGCTGCCCAAATTCTCTTTATTTTATGATGGAGAAATCCATGTGATGTTTAATGCCTTTTGGACAATACTGGAAGGTGAGAAGATGCTGAAAATAAAAAATCCTACCATAATATTTTCATGACAACTGGACCAACATGGAAACTGCTGGAATTGTTACTCTATCTCCAAGTAGACGCTAGTGTTTCAGGCAGGAATTGTGCAATTCTGTAATAGGAACATTTAGACACAGAGTAGTTGCAAAGGCTTCCAAAATTTTCATCTAAACAGATGTAAAAACAAATGTGTCCCACTCTTCTTGGTGTGGAGATGCTAACTCTCATTATTAAACAAAGTTACCCATGTGGTATCAGAAACATGTTGAAGTAATAGTTTCGGAGAACAGGATTATTGCTGAAATGCATATCCCTATAGTTTATAGTGCTGAGAGCACACACAAGCATGTGAACTGCAGGAATATTATACCCTCTGTTTTTGGGCTTAATGGCAGGTTCAGGAATACTAGTTTGAAAAATTTAAAAAGGTGCACGGCACTAGGGGTACAAAGGAGGCCGTTCTGCATAAAGAAATTTGCACAAGTAAATGACAATGCATTCAGTCATATTCTCTGGGGGGTACAGGTCCCTACTATTAATTTGGTATGTCTTATTTTGGACAACAGTCTGACTGCTGACCAAAGTAATATGCTGTCTGTGCAAGCCCTGGGAAAAGACAACTTAATTACACACATAGCAAAGGCTGGTGCAGAGTTCATCTGGCAGATCGAAAGCAAAGTACCCTCAGACCTAGAATACTGTCTGAATGTCATTTACATTGCAAAGAGTACATGTTTATTGATAGCTTGATACAGTCTACTGCTGTAAGACTAAACAAAAGTCCTTTTTTATAACAAAGACTTGGCATATTTTTGATTTGCTGAACCAGTTTACTCCAGCAAAAGGCAAAAGTAATTAGGGATACAAAAGAACATCAGCACCAGATCATGGAGGCCAACTGTTCTCTGATGCTTTCTTAAGTCCAAATAGAAAAGCTACTAAATTTTCTTTAGGACATGAAGAGAATTACTAATCTTTTCCTTGTATTAGCTTACAGCTTCCATCTTGATTTTTAAATATATGTGATTTTCTCCATTTAAAGTAATACTGGTTAATCTCTCTGTGTGAGCTTTGGATCATAAGATTACACATATTTTGGTTTCCAAGTGATTTGTTTTTCCTGTTAAATTGAATAAAGGTATCCCTTTTCTAATACACTGACAATTATAGTACTATACAAAAGAGAAATGTTCACTAGTCAAAGAAACAACAAAAGGATGTGCATGCCTACCAGGAAAATATAATAATTTATATTTTCTATTTCATGTGCTACATTTCCTTCTTGTATAATAATTTTATTGGACATAGGAGAGAAATGAACTAATGTTTTAACAATCATGAGACTTTTTAAAGAACTAAAGAAAAGGCAGAAGAAAACAGATTTTGACTGATGACATCCATCAAAGAATGAAGAGGAAAATAAGCTAAAAGAAAGAATAAATGAAACCAAGCCATGGAACTGAAGTTCACATAGTAAAACCTGACAAGAACAAAAAAAAATGTAATTTAGATGGTTTTCATATACACAAAGAAATTATCATCAGTGGAAAAACAAAAAAAAAGCACTCAGTTAAATTATTAATATTAATGAACTTATTAAAAGCAGAATTTCCAGTTAAGACACAATTTAAGAAATCCTACAGTGCCATTGAGATAAAAATACCACAAGGAGCTTGAGCTAACTAAAAAAAGTCAAATAAAGGATTTTTAAAAATCTACTTTTCCTGTTAAATTCTCACCTCAAGATATGAAAACCTGTATTTTACAGTTTATGATCTCCTACATGTCACAGTATATATAATCCAGCAAATCCTGTACTGAAGCCAGTAACCTGTATTTGTCAGAGCAAATCGATTTCTCATATATTCATAAACCAATCTACCTTACTCTTCAAATTAAGAAACATCTAGAGGCCTATATTTTTTCCTTGTGAGATATCACTGCATCTACTTTTTGAGTTAAACAAGAGTCCTTTATATGTCTCACTGTTTCCAGTCTTTTAACATTTTCTGCAGCTTTGCATTCTCAAAAATACATCACTCTCTTCTATCATATGGCTGTGGACCTACCACTTTCAAACACAAATTTTACAGAAACAGTTGACACTGTCCTGCAGCCTCTTCCAGTCCATTATTCTGTACACCAGAAGATCACAGAATCTGATACACCATGGCACTGAACCTAATCTGAAGAGGGAGGCAAAAAAGGGCAGTAAGCGTAAAAAAAAAAAGTGTATGTAATAGGGCACATGAAAAATGCTACACACAGGCTCCATGCACCTTGATTGGTTTTTTTTCTATATCAGAAAGTCAGGCAACTTGGAAGGTCTGCGGTCAACAGAGCTGCACACAGTAATTCAATAGTTAGGATTCAATTCAATAGTTAATATTGATGTTATTTAAAAAAATCCCTTTACTCTTCACAATTTCACATTAGATATCTAAGGATAAGGATCATTTTTACTGTTACCACAGCATTGCCCTTGGAGTTGATATTGACTTGTCTGTTATAATACCTAGACTCCTTTTAGAGTAACAAAAGCATTCTTAAAAACTTATAAATCTTACTTGTATCCCTGGTTCTAGCTGTATGATTTTACAAGTGCCTGTATTAAAACACATGTTTGAGTGAATACAAATCACTAAATAATATGGATTACTCTGCAGGACTATGCTGGCATCATTGCTACTTGCTATTCACCAATATTTGCATCAGTCACACTTGTTTTTTAGAGTGATTTTTGATTACACTCCTTTGATAGAACTGAAAACATGAACATTTAGCGTTACAGCTATGCAGTTACTTTTATGCCAATCTTGTAATCTTATCAAAGCATTAAGTCAGCTTTCTTTATAACAGCTGTTTTCCCTAGAACTACATTAATTTGCATTAATTATATTCTTATGCTTTAACTATTTTTGTTTTAATCAGTTTGTCATGTATGAGTTTCCTATTAGATGACAGTCTACCCAAGTCATAGCCAACTCACTTCACATTTTTACATATTGGCATGACATAGGCATTAACACAGCCTTCAGAAACCTCTCCACAAAAGGCTACAGTTAATATCAGCAGATCAAAGACCTAACCAGCAAACCCTTAGGTGTATATGTTAATTCCATATATAGACTTTTAACAGACACGAGATTGCTAGCTATATAAAATCCCAGATTCCGTTCAAATTTAAGATGGGATTAGTCCACATAAACACAGTGAAACTGCATCCAACTGATACTTTAACCAATTCAGATTCTCATATTTCTTTCCAGTATATGATGGTTTGGGTTTCTTTGGCCTTATGATACAGAAGACCTCCACAAACGTCAGGCACAATTGATCGATGATTTTCTGCAGGAACTAAGGAACTTAAGTGTCTGCAAAAGACAAGCATATTGATAACCAATATTTTTATTTAGTCTTTGAGTAATATTTATATTGTTACATAAAGATACATATTTCAAACATAAGAGTAGTATCTTAGTTTAATTTTCATGAATCCCATAGAAGGCAGCATTCTCAAACCAGAACACATGTACTTGCAAGAAATTAATACAAACCTCTTCAAAGGGATACATGGAACTGTGTGACTGCATGTTGAAAACTACTTCCTGTTTTGGTCCCTCTGGCTAAAAAATAATATAATGGTATTTTCATAAGTACAGGAAGGTTGACAAAGATGATTAGAAGTAAAAAAACTGATTCCTAATCATATCAGGATTCCTCTTCTTGACAAAAATGGCTAACAAATCCTATAAAGTATCTACACTTTCACATAAAGTGAATAGGGATTTTTTTTTCCTAATTGAGCTCAGGGGAAAAGAAAGTACTTACAACTCATCATTTTGATTTTTGAAACTTTGATATCTTTTAAATTGACTGGTTTAATGCAAAATTGCCTATTAAAACTTTTAAAAACTACTGATAATAGTCAACTAGGTAAGGGCTGGACATTCAGGCCATGCTCACATTTTCTTTTACTCTCACTCCTTTAAAAATATATTCAAGCTTTGTCCTATCTATTATAGCCCCTTACCATAAAAGTTGTATTAATCTTTCCAATACCACAACAATGGTAATGATCACATCTTTGATTCTCAAACTGATAGTATCAGTCTCTTTTGAATATACCCCACAGATTTATCTTTTTAAGCATTTTTTTTTATCTTTGAAGTTCCTTGGGAGTCTCAGCTCTGCTTCCTGAACCCACTTTGATTCTTCAGTTCACTGGTTGGCACCTTGTAACTGTCCACTTGCCTCTCTCCCCTATAAATATCTCTGAGTTAAATCCTTTTTTCTTAGGGTATATAATTTCAAAGAAACTGCCAGTGACTTATTTTCAGTGTAAACTACTGTGCTGCAACACTGCAAGGATGTTGCAGCACAAAGAAACTTGATCTTAAAATCCTGAGCAGTTTAATGTGCAATGAAATAGTAAACAAAAGCTTGTATTGTTGGAGGGGGAAAAAACCACAAGAAAAAAAAAAACCACTAAAACCAAATAGCATGGGTTAAAGCACGTAAAGAGCTGTGTAATCTCAGAATTCTATCCAGAGCAAATTCTTCAAGCTTTACTTGTGTGAGAAGCTGTGTTGACTTTACTGTTTTCCCCAAAACCTTCCTAACATTACAATCACCAACAAATAAACAATATTCCAAGCAACCATTAACCTTGGGATCATCTTATAGCATTCCGAGCACATTTTCAAGAGGTTGTACGTGAAGAAGTGGAAATAGCAGCAAGTTCACCAGATATTTGTACTAAGACAGTAAACACAAAATGCAATGTAAACAAATATAGCTCGAATCTATTTACAGCCCAGAAAAGCTGAGTACATTATCCTAACAGACACATAGCTCCTGGTCAGAAATTAGTTTATGGCCACCTGAAGCCAGGTAGAGTGAAAGGTAACATAGTCATGTTCTGAATAACACATCTCTCACGTGTCAGTTACCATGAAAATTTCATCTGTACAAACTACGGTTTTTGAAGGTTATACAAAACCAGGAAATTTGGATGAAACCACAAACCAGCTGTGCCTTCGTACAACCCCATACTCACTGATGAGACTCAGAACCAACTTCTGCAGGCTCTTGTAATCTGTATAGTAACAACGGAGTAACATGCAAGAGAAAGACAGTTAAATACAACTAGAACAGTTTCAGACGAACTGAGCCTAAAAATAGGCTTTTATTTCACAAAGTTGGCGCTGATCCACATTGAGATGTTGCCCAGGTTGCCAGTGTCCAGCTGGAGACTGACTGCTGTGTCTCTATCCCTCAGGCACAGAAGTGGTAACAGCGACACCTCCCACTGCCGGGCTCCAACTCCTGATGTGTGCCTTTCGGGAACCCCGTGCCGCGGGAGAGTCTTTCCTGGGAGCGAGAGGGAGCTGAGAGCCCAGGTTGTTTCTCACACCACTTCTGGCCTACTGGGCTGATCTCCCACCTGCAACACCAGAAACCACGCTTTTTATCCCGACTTAAAGAACACGGGGTAATCTGCGGGCATCACGCGCTAAGAGCTTCCTGTCGGCATTAAACTCGCCAAAGCGGTTTGGCCGCCCGCGGGCGAAGGGCCCGAGGGATTAAACCCGCCCGGGGCCCCCGCGCAGCGGCTCTCCCGCCTCGCCCCGCC
>WEIV01009803.1:36944-47444 GCA_013390005.1 Calyptomena viridis
TCTCCTTGTTCATTAATTATTAGATCAAATATGCTTTAATCATGCCATTGAGTCTTACCCACCTAGTTTCACTTACTAAAAATTGGGATTCTAAAATAAATCAATCTGTAGAGAGATTAGGTGCCAAAATGCCCAGCATATCAATTATGTTTTTCCTTAAAATGATCATAGTTCTGATGATGTGAGAACTACCAGCTTATCTTCTTCTTTCTATCTTCTTTCTACAGTCATTTCAATATTGAAGAATATGGCCTCTAAAGTAGTCCTGCCTGCTCACTGTATGTTTTGTCTCCCACAATCGCACTAGAATTATCAGGATTTGCACAGTCAGTCTTTTTAATACTATGAATTACAGCAACTTTTTACCCTTGCATCTGTACTTTTCTGTTACCTGCAGACCTCTCCATTTTACAAGTCATTACTCTCTGGTTATTCATGTAGAAGATCTCTTAAATTGTACAGAAGCACACAAGTCTTTAATGTCTCCAGACAAAAAGCCTTACAGTAAAATTAATGTTGGCACTTCATGTGCAACTTAACAGAGGGCCTGAAAAGGTTGGGAGGGGCTATTTAATATTTCTAGTAAAATGTTGCCTTTGTCTTGTGCAGGAAGTATAGAATATGCCCTTTACTTTAGTAAATATTTTTTTAAAACGTAGAAATGCTTTGTTATTGTAGCTAAAAAATCTTAATCAGAAAATTTCTGAAAAATCTTGTAGTTTTCTTTTACTGTACCTATTGAGAGTTGTTTACCAACTATTGCTTTGTTGAAAGTGTGATTTTTTTTTTTTTTTTTTCTTCTTGTTTTTCCTCTTTGAGTTTCTGCTATGACTTGGGCAGACCTCTGTAATATTTTGTATGCCTTTCAAGCTGCGTAACTTAATATTTGGATACTTGATAATTTGTTTTATTATGTAATTGATAAAATGGTGATGTGTATTAATGTTAGTTCAACCATATATTTATACTGTCTTGGGAATGTGTGGTTATAGTTCTGTGGGAGAAATACTTTTGCCAGTGTTCACCAGCTTGTAAAATCTAGTGCGAGAGCTTAAAACATCTAAATAAATACTGAAATGCACTTAAAAAGTTTGCTGAACTGCTCATCACTTTCACTTATTTTTGTGTACTTTGTCAGAAATCTTGAGGTGCCTAAATTCAGAATCTAGTCAGGCCCGTTTTCTTTTTTTTTTTAATCTAGGCCTGAATGTCCCCTTTGCTGTAATGTTTGCTGTTTATTTTACTCATAGATAAATGTGGACAAAAATTAATGGTAAGAAGTACAGTATTTCCTTATGTAGCTTACTTGTGACTTGCCATCCCCGATACTAAAATAGGTTACTTGCTTAGTGTTCTTTAAACTGTTTTTGTAGCAAAGGCAGAAAATTAGAGAAACAAGCTTAGAGAAACACTTGCATCAATAGCATTAAAATTCAGTTAAAAATGGTAGGGTACAGTGCTTCATTGTTAAGACTGAAGCTATGTCCAAACAAAAGTTATGCTAAAAATTCTGTGAGCAAAGACCTGTGTTTGAGTTTCCAGAGTAGTGACCAAACTTGCTGATGAGAACTGGAAGGTGCTCTTAGTAGCCAGCTGAGATGCTGTTCTCTGGTGATGATCAGCTTGAGGCCCATGTCTGCTTAAACCAATTAAACATCTCCTTCCTTTTGAAACAGTAGGGTGGGATCATAGAATCATCAGTGAGACTTGGGAAGAATTGCTTTTGGAAAAGCTGTAGTCTCATTATAAAGAGTACTCTGATTTAGAAATGCCCGAAAGCATATAATATGGCTTAGTTTGTAAAGTAGTAAAATAAACTTTAAATCAGCTTTCGTCTGGAAGTTCAACTTTGTTTAAAGGGTATTTTGTTTAATGGAGTACAGCTTCATTTGAGGAAATGACATCTTTTGGAATGACATCTTAAGTCCTCAATGTTTCTATTACCAAGATGGGCTAGATAATAGGAACGAGGGCAAAGACAAAATCTACAAAAATAACTCAACAGTAGAGCAGGCTGATGTAAATACTGGTTTAACACAGATTATTATCCAAATTAAGTTAAAAATAATGATTTGATGAGTCATAAAACTTGGAGGAATCTGCAAAACAACTACCAGTAAAATGACTGAAATTTTTTTATTTAAAAGTATTAATGCAATTTCTGTATGTAGATCAGATTTTGGTTTCTCTACAGAATTTACGTGGGTAAGAAATGTTGTGTTTAGGTTAAGAGCTCTTAACGTGTTAGTGATGGGAACTTGTTTCTTTGAAACTCTAAACTTGAGACTAGACTTCATTTGATTTCAGTAAACAGACTTCTGAAGCGGAAAAATTTGTGTAATGAATATGTGTCTGTTTAAAGTACGGGTCAAATCAAATTCCGAACTGTTTCCACATCTAGACATGACTGTCCAAGGAGCAGAAAATTCCGGTAGGTTTTAGGGACTAAAATGTTAACAATACTTAATGTGAAGATAAGATAGCAGATGGAGTTACATAAAGCAAATTGAATAAAAGTCTATAATATATATGAATTTACAAATTCAAGGGAAGAAAAGCTTAAACAGAATTGTGTGTCCTTGGGCAAAACTTTGGTATGGAACCCAGGCTTTAATGTCACATCTAATTTTGAATGCTTAGAATGACTCTGCTTTGGTTCTTCAAGAAGTATGTTGTAGCAGTACCTAATCATGGTAGCGCATTTTTGTCATCTGCTAGACTGCTTTGTGCTGTGGACTTACTGGCTTGTGGAGTGTGGTTTGTAAATGATGGTAGTATTTACAGGATTTTTTAGCATGTAGCAGAAATATTTATGGGAAATTGGGTGAGAGAATATGATCTTGCCATTATTGAAGCAGAAAACTAATGGATTCTCCATATTGTTCTATCATGTCCCTAAATAATGTTAAGGGAAGATAATCAAACAAGGTACTTTGTTAATAGTTATCCAAAATCAAGTATAAAGTTTAATGTGATTATCTTGAATCTGGTTCTCGGAAGTGCTAAGCAGTCACTTTCAACTTAAGCCTGTAAATACTTAAATATATATGAAATTACGTAGAACTACATGTTTCTGAACAGTCCTGAGCCATTTCGGACTGAGTACTCAAAACTAGTTAATACTTCTGATTGTTAATCTCCCTGGTCTTCAGTTCTCTGTGCATAAAAATCCATTCCAGTCCTCACATAAGTGGGGGAATTGTGGAGATAAGCAGTTACTTCTGGAGTAGTCAGACCCATCTGCATTATTGCAGAAGAAACAGTGAGAAAATGTATAATTCTGTATTGAGGATGAATTCTAGGTTAGACTTGGGATCTTTGCTCTAAGAAAAGTAGTAAAGCACTGTTCATTCACGTGAGCATTGTTTACCCTTATAAGTGAGATGGAGTAAAAAATCTTGTGTATTTAAATAAATATATTTGAGAGGGCCAGACTGAGGGTTCGTGGATAACTTTACCTTTATTGTTTGTAAGCTTTCTAGTACTTGAGCTGTATTTCTTTCTTTTTTTTTTAATATATGCAACATAATTTAAATAGTTACTGAGAGCTAGTATTCAAAACAGTGTTTAGAATTGCTGGGGATTTTGCTGTATCATTAAGCAAGTATTTTCTATCAGCATAGGGGAAGTTGTCAAACCAGAGATAATAGTAATCTATTTTGAACAACAATACCTTTGTGCTTACATTTGTGTAATCTCACTATAACAAAAAAAGTAGTTACAACTCACAAGTTGAGGTCAGATCTTAAAATCAGGCTGAAATTTGGTGGTTTTTACTAATAGCTAGGACAGACTTAAAAAAACCCAACAGGTTTTTACATGTGAGTTGAGGCTTCCTTTACACTCAGTGAAAGGAATTTTGCACTTCTCAAGCACAGGTCTCATATCTTGTGCAAAGAGAGGTACCTAAAATAGGTTAGATGAAGAGCTCTCTGAAGGTGGGAGTGTAGTCCACAAAGGGAACATGGGACAGCAAATTCAGTTTGCAGTGTTGGTATCTACAAGTAGACTGAATAAGTCTCATCTAATGTCTTTAAGTGCAATAGTTCAAAGTATCAGGTAAAGTATTTCAAATGTACCCTGCTCTTAATGTGTAACAAACATTGACAATTGTAATCTGATTTCTTTTCATACGGATTTATGTTACAGGTAACCACAGCAAGTCTTATTAGGCATTATTTTCCTCTTGACGATTGCCTGCATGAATGCTGTTAATTTTAATACATACTGTTCTAATGCATTGATAATTAATTATCTCAGTAACAACACAAGTTCTTTATCAGCGAAAAGCCTCTTTGTGAGGTAATAGTGGTTAAACAGTGGTCTGACAAGATAAGGACAGTGCCAGGAGATCAAGTTGCCTGCTTTAATTTCTGATTCAAATGAGAACTGGTAAAATGTAGCTGAAGAAAACCAGATACCACAGTGTTTAGATACACAGGAATGCTCAAGACAGAAATACTCAAATAGTAGAAGACATTCAGTCGCAAACACTACATGTAACCCTGTGTCAGTGTAACCAAACAAATTTATGGAAAGGGTGTTTTCTAGGGAGCTGGAGTCTTAATTCCACTTTATTGTTGGAGTAACAGCAGTAGCAGATCCTTACCCTTCATATATATTTGCACATGACAATAAATACTTTATCATCAAGTTTCACTGATGCTTGATCTGAAGAAGACAGACCCTGAATTACATTTGGGCTTTGGAGGGAAAAGAATTGAAAGTGATAAACTGTTCGTCCAAATTCACAGGACCATAGTGAAGATATTGATCATCGTCATGCCCGTCATTGGTACCAGTAGGAAGCTACATGCATCTTAGTTTGCCTTCAATTCCCCAGTAAATCTGTGTGTCATTAAGTACCCTGAACTTGCCTCTATAATTTCAATTCAACTCTCTAACAACTTTCAGTTCATCAAAGTAAAAGTACATAAAGACAGTGGGGACATAACCGATGTGCAAAACTATGAAGAGGTTCCCTCATGCGAGTACAGTCATCTCTTTGATAGATAAGGTTTTCCATGGTAACACACCCCCTGCCTATCCCAGGGATGGGCCACCCTACTCTCCTATCCACAATTTTGTATGGCAGAATTCTTAATTCTCCCTTCCTTCTAACTGGGAGTTCCTTGTAGGGTGCTATGCAGGATGGTACCTGGCAGGAGCTACGTAGTCTTGATGCTCTCAGATGCTGCCTCGGACTTCCCCACACAGTCTTTCTACACAATGTCTTTATCCAGGCAGAATTTCACTAATGGGCAGGCTTTTCTTCTGGGCAGACACTTGCTGGCTGTTTCGCATTTTAATCTAGTCAGTCAGACAATTTTATAATATCCAATCACTTTGTGGTGTTAAGGAAGTTATCCTTCTGATGGAGAGCATGTGAACTTCCCCACATTTGTGTTTAATCACAAACCTGACTTGACCTTTTTTACTTCTCCCATCCTCAGGCTTCATTCAGTTGTCTGATCAGTTAGCTTCTTGCTGTGTAGGCTTATTTCATACCTTGTGAGTCTTTACCTCCCAGCTTCTTGACTTTATTTTGTTCCCATTTTCGCTGTACAGAAATTTTTTGCCATCTCTATTTCACTTCTCCTCAAAACCCCCTCAGGACTTCCTTAATTGGTACCTGGTTTTCTTCACTGGAAAAAAGAAGTATTATTTAATGGCACTTTGTGTTTACATTTCTGTCTGAATTGTCTTCTAGCACCACCAAGTATTTATGCTACTTTGAATTTGGGTCTCAATAAACTCTATTAAATGCAAGCCCTTCTCCTTGGAAGTGGTTCTGAACCAAGTCCAGGAAGGGAATTAGGAAGAATTATCATATATTATTGAGTTGAAGCATTAGGATGTTTTTTAAGAAAATCCCCTAATTTTGCCATTTAGAATGCTAATTTAGATTTGACAAAACCATTAGGAAGTGATCCCATTCCCAAAGCAGGGATAACTTCACAATTAGACCATATTATTTAGGAGCCTATATAGTCAAGTTTTTAATATCTTGAAGGACAGAGATAACAGCACCTTCCAAATTTCTGCCTTCCAGGTGACTACTCTTCCTTTGGGAGCTAGTCAGAATTTTCCTGAAAGTTCCCTATTTCTAGTATTTTCCACTGTGACTTCCAAGAGAATCTGCCTTTCTCTCTACATGCACCTGCTAGGTAGCTGAGACAGCAGGAAATTTCCCTCCTCAGCCTCATCTAAAGGGTGAAGAAGCACAGAACACTATATGCCCCAAACCTCTAAAATCTTAGTGATCCCCACCACCAGGGTTCATTTCAGTTTGTCAATATTTTCAAGTACTGGAAAACTTGAAACTGGACACAGTACTCCAGATATGGTCTACAATCACTTCCCTTGATCTGTTGGTTGCTCTCTTTATGATGCAATCTTTCTATTTGATTTACTTACTTGATCCTTTCTGCAAAGCCTCTATCTTGTCAGTTGACCCCCAGCCTGTACTGGTATGTGGGCTATTACATCCCAAATGCAGGACTTAACAACACAAATGACATCTGTTGCTCTCTATTCACTGAGGTCATCATCTCCTTTTGTCTCTCAGATTGGTCAGACATAGCTTGACCTTGGTAAATTCAAGTTGGCTTATACATAGTTCCTTCTTTTTCATATGCTTCTAGGCTTCCAGAAGGATTTGCTCCATAATCTTCCTGAGAAAGGAAGTGACGCTGATGGGTCTGTATTTCCCTGGATCCTCTTCTTTGCCTTTCTTGAAGGTGTGCAAGTCTCTCCTGTCCTCTCCTCTTTGTGTACAGTGGCAACATCAGAGGCACACACGCAGGGACATCGTTTTTGTGTCTATGGTAGCTAAAACTGGGATTGAACCATGCAACTGCAGTTGCCTCCCTGCATACCCACCCTCTCTCCCTGAGGAGAGGTGGGAGGACTGCCTGTGTCAGCAGGGCAGCAAGGCTCAGAATGGGTGTACTGCAGCTGAGCGGTGCACAGCGAGCATCCCTACGAGCACCCCACATCATACAATGTTAATGAGGCATCGCTGTGGAGGTCCCCCCTCATTCAGCCTGCAAACACAGTGTATAGCCAGAGATTAGCCAGTTCAGTATCTCTGCTTAACAACAGGGGAAAAATGAGAAGGGAGCTTCAGGCCTGTGACAGTAACAAATTCTTAGGGGAAAAAAATAGGTGGAATAAGATGTGGAATGGATTTCCCACAGGTTATTGCACCACACTAAGATTAGTTAAACTAGAAGAGATTTAGTAAAACAGTTTAAAGGTAGAAAAAATGGGAGACAATCACACAATGGTGGAAGGCTGGAGACAGAGGGTCAGTGAAATTTCTCAACAATTGATTTGGGAAGTGCACTTTTGTGTATGTGTATATATGACTACAATAAATATGTAATAAATAATATACATAAAACCACATAATAGAGATATTTAATTGTACTTTCATAAAACCTAGAATATGATCAAGAATTGTACTGAGGAAGATCAGAATGGCATGCATAGTCCTTGTTACGTTCGTCCAAGACAGATGAATTCAAACTAAAGCATGTGGTGCTTAATAAGACTTCTTCTTCAACAGCCTGGAGGACTGCTAGCAGTATCAAATTCAAACTTTTAATCTTTTAAGGCTTGTAAGTTGATTTTTGCTTTTCAGAATGATATATCGTATATACTTCATTCATAAATTATTTTATTGCATTTTCCCTTAGTCTTTATTTACATTTTTCTTTATTTAGAATCATGTGATTAAGAAACATTGTCATAAAATCAATGACTAAACATCCTTTGTCTTCAGAACCTGACCTTTGTTCACCAAGCTGTATTGTTAATTTTAAAAGCTGCAGTTCCCTTTGCCTGTGGAACTGAATGTTTTTCTGCCACCTTCTAGATTAGGACATACAACTGCTGTTTGATCCAACAACTGGCAGCTGAGAATGAGTCTTTATGTGACGAAAGAAAATGATCTTGTCTTAAACCTCGTGGAAAGTGGGTAAAGGGGAACAAGTTCCAGTTCCTGTACTAACTAAAGCAAGGAAGGTGGGCAGTGAAAAGAAAAATAGTGTCTTAATCAAAAGATCTGGATTTGCACTATGGGACTAAAAAAGTTTTAAATTATTGGCTGTTACTGTTCTGCATTTGAAAAAGTCAAAGAATTCTTATTACAAGTAAATTATTTCAGAAGTCTAACTCTGGTTTGTACGACATTCTAATAAGTTATGTGATTTACAAAATAAATGCAGCACTTGGGTTTTAAAATAATTTAAATCAAGTTTTCTTGAGAAAATACACATAGACATACCCAAACAATAAAAAGATATTCCTGTGAGATATTGTTTGAACAATTATTGGCCTACTGCTGTAACATACCTCAGCTTTTGACAGTAGCAAATACTGCAGCAGGGGAGAAAACCTGTTGGTCTGCCACCATCTTCAATATATTCTTTATCCAGTTAAGCATAAGGAGCAATCAAACTCCTTTCCACATTCCAGAACTAGTAATTAACACTCAAAAGATGGCCATGTTTAAGACCTGTATGATATCTGTGTATAGCATATTTTACAAAATTCCATTTAGAACAAAAAACATGGAAAGGCAGGAAAAGGCTTTAAGGAAAATAATTCAGGAATCTCTTGGAAAGAGTTGTGGCTAAATAGAGACTTGGAACTATATGCAAAGAAACTGCCTTCTGCTGCTTTTTCTTGTGTTCAGGGCACTAGCAGGCTGTTTCCTGAAAATAAGTAGGTTGCTCTCCAATGGAAACAATTTGCAAGACCTGGATTATTACCAAGTAGCTCATGTGTAAAGGGACATGATAAAAATACTGCTAGAAAAGATAGCAGATGGTGCAGTTGAAATTGTGTACACCTGATCTGCCATTGTATACAAAGCTCTCTGCAATACCTATGAAATTGGCCATTTAGGTGTTTTTTTTTTAATGTTAAATTAAACCATGGCATAGGTGCCACAGGTAGGCAAATTCACTATATAAGTGACAGGCAATTGTGACTATAAAGGGACTGGCACAGTGTGGCCACAGCAAAAGAGAAGTGCACACTCTGATAAACTGAGATGGGTCACTGGAGTTATGTGACTTCTGACAGTGTAAAGAAAGCACTGAATAGGGCAATGAACAATGATCAGATTACCAGCAGTGCTTTTGCCTGCTGCTTGTGTCAGAAGTAATGAAATCAAAAGGGATAAATGCTGGAAAATTTGTGCAATGCAAATGTGTTTTAACTGAATTTCACTGCAGACAGTAATTTCATTTATTTGTATAATCTCAACAATATATCAGAGGGTTAGTTCCTCGTTGAAAGACTGTGCCTAAAAAGCCTTTGAAGAAATTAGTGCAACCAGCCCAGTAGCACACTCCTGTGCCATCATAAGAATTCAGTATTATTTTTAAAGATGCTTCCTTTGGAGAGAGATCTTCTAAAACTGGGAAAGCACAGGAAGAAAACCAGAAAAAAAAATTTGTGGTAATTTGCAAAATGGTGATTTAAGAAGGGCAGAGAGAAAAAATGTTGAGTGGGTTAAAAACTGTTCTCTGCTTCAAAGGTGTTACTGCCTTGTTGCAACTACCTGGAAATATTGCTGTGTTACCATGCCTTCAATTTAAAGCCTCCTTTCTTACTGTGATGGTAGCAAGAGAAATACATAATGTATTTCAGCCTTCATGGCACCACAGAAAGCCCTAGAGAACACATCTTAAAGACTCAAAACAGAATTGAAAAAAAGAACGAAAACCAATCCATTTCAACATCACTTTTTTGCCCTGACATCATGTTTGCATTTCATTATAAAATACAATGAATACGTAAAGGCAGCGTTAATATAGTTATTCTTAATTCTGATTTTTTGAAATATTAAAAATCTGTTTCTCTTTTGGGGGTGTTGGGACTTGGTATATGAAGTAACCAGTCTGCACTGCTCTTTATGGCAGCCATCAGAATCGAAAGCAGCATAACCTTTGCTGCATTTAGTTAATGCTATAATGCAAAGCAGAAAGACGGTCGTGCTCTTAGATAACATTATGCAGACACCAGATTACTCCAGGTTCCGATGTCCTGACGAACACACATCGTGACAGCCCCTTTAGTGCGGGTTTGTGCGAGTGTGCGCTACAGGTCCTACGGTGCACACGGAGAAACTGTTCCCAGGAAAGGAGGCGGCCAAGGCGAAAACGCGCGTGCACCAGGAGGCAGCACGAGACGCGTGTGCCGAGGACGGACTGGCTCCAGGCTGTTCCTGCTCGACATGTAGGGACCGACGAGCCTGGCACACCGAGGGCTGAAGGAATCCGCCCGAGGCCGCCGGCCCACGGGATGCAATAACAAGCAGGTTGTGTAACGCGGGCCGCGCCGAGGAGGGGTTGGCAGCCTCTCTCTGCAGACAAAAGGCCGCATCATTACACACGCACCGGTCAGACCGTGTGTCTCCTCCGCCGGGGCCGCGGCCGCTGCTCCGCGCCAGGGCCTTACGGGGAAAGCACGCGGGCCATCCCGGCC
>WEIV01009803.1:47972-59785 GCA_013390005.1 Calyptomena viridis
GCCCGGGCTCCTCGGCCTGACATGGCGCTCTGGCCCGGCCTCGCTGCCTGCGGCGGCCTCTGTCGGCCCCGCCCGCCCCGTGTGCTCCGTGCGGGACCCTGCCAGGAGCCCAGGTGCTGCCGAGAGTTTTCCTGCACCGCTTTCCCTGCCCCGCAGTTGCTACGTTTTGACTCTCCTTAGCTTCGCTTGTTCCTTCCCACCCCTTGAGCAGTCCATGCCTTCTTGCCCCGTACAATTTGAGGAACAAATACCAATTTACACCCTGCTGTGTTTCCTACTCTTGGTCTGACCTGTTCTGGGCTCCTCCTCCCGTTTCTCAAACTTGACATCGCCAACAGTTTTTTCGTTTAACTCCTATGTGTAGTAACTCAGTGTAGGAAGTGCAGCAGAAAAGGTCATTGGCAATACGCGGGATATGCAGTGGCCTGGTAGTATTTCCAGATCGTATTCTGGGATGAGGTGTTCTTTCTGAGGCAGTGTCCCCACTTATTTTTTGCTACTGAAATGCAAATAGTAACTCTCAGGCTTTAGAACCATCGCTCGTGTGATGGCGAGTGTGCATTCCATGTGGTCTGTGCAATGGAGACCTGTTAGAGCCGTGTGGGAAGGGTTTGGAAGAAGAGCACTTTGTGCAGCGTAGGTTGAGTTAGTAGAAACAGCCTGTAGAGTGACGCATAGAAACGAGTAAGGCAAGACAGGAATACAGGATGACAGGAGCGCTATACCATACAAATTGTAGCTGTGATGTTGTCTTTTATGTAGCTATTAATCCGTTAAGCAATTTTTTTTATACATTTGCTTTTATAAAAATGGATACTAGTGTTACTAAACACTAGTAGTTTAGTATTTAGAGGTATTTTAGGATTAAATGTGAGGATGGTAAACATGCGGCATCTCTTTAGCACCTCTGGTTTGTGGTTTGTTTTGCTTAATAATCTGTTATGGTTTGGGACACAAGGTAAGGAAGACCTTGAAAACATGGATTTTTCTATTTCTTGGGATAGTTTGAGTGGTCTTTACACTTAATGTATATCCCACAATGAAGCTCTTCTTTTTGCTGTACTGAGTAGCTTCTGCTTTTAATTTCCGTAGTTGTCGTCAAAGATTATACGTTCAAATATGGAGTTCTGAATGCCTGCATTTTTTTTAGCTATTATTGCCTGTTACTTATTCAGTGTTTATGTGCATTTTACATTTGCAAACCCTCAGAAGTTTCAAACAGCTGAAGGGGCACCTAACTACAAGCCAGGCTGGCTGGGTCTAATTCAACACAGTGATAAGGTGTTTCAAAGAAGATGGAAGCTCTAACAGTTCTTACCTGGCATACTTCTTTAAAAAGAGGCTTATCTTTACCTCTTGTGTTGTGCTAAGAGTTGAGCTAATGTGTGCTGTGTAAATTTTTTTTGCTGTTACTTTAGTGGAAGTTTGTATTTTCCTTGGCAAACCTAAATATTTTTGAATCCAAGTTTTAAAAATACTGAGGGAAGAGGTATATTATATTTAAGTGTTACACAACTGAACACTTATTGTGTTCATCTACATTTCATTGTAGATGAAAATATTTGAAACAATTATTGAGGAACTCGAGAGTGGAAAAAAGTTCAAGAGCATAGCAATAGTGATGGAAATATAATCTGTCTTTATTTCTTTTCCAGGAAGTGTTTCTTGATGGTGAGCTTAACGAATTCTAGAGGTATATGCAGTGATGGAGAAATTAATGAAATTATGTATAATCTTTGATTATGCTCAGTTTTTGTGGGATTCAGGAGTATTCATTGGTGGGACAGTCCAGCAAAGAAAAACAGCATACTTTACGTTTCACAATATAAAGACTACATTTTACATTATACTGTACATTTCATGATGTCTCTACATGTTTGTGACAAAACACATGTTCTAGGGCAGCACTATATGCCTCTTCTACCTGTAGAGTGGGAGTGAGGAATATTTTTGTTTTTTGAGAAGTTAAACCATCTAAAACATAACTGTTAGGATGATTTTCAGTGATCTGGTAATTTGATGTTGTAAGGTTGAGAAAAAGTTTCTTTGTAGTCTTTCGGCATTTCTTTGCCTTCTAATTAAGTCCTTTGTTTGAAATTTACTTTTCCTTCCTCTTCACTGAAAGGAGATACAGTTACGGCTGGTGAGTGTAAGTATTTCATATAGGGAAGGTTTAATAAAGCAAATATCTTGAGCTGTCTGCCCATCTTGTATTTGTTATCATGGTGTTTGAAAGATCTGTCAGTGAGTGGAGCAGCATATAACTTCAGGTTTTAGATAGATTTTGGAATGTGGTTGTTACTTGGTGTGTCTATTGAGATTTTAGTAGCAAGGTGGTAAGATTTGGGTTAGTTGGTGTCTGAAGACTTTGAGGTGAGGGAAACACAAAAATAGTGTAGAAGAGCTGGTTAAGAATGAAAGAAATGCTCAGATTTACATTTCTTGTTCCGTGGTTTTGGTGCCACTAAAAGCCAGCTCTTAAATTTGAAAAAGAGAGATTAAATTAATAACTACTAAATAGGGGAGGCACTTAAGGGAACAGGGGGCATACGGATACTTAAGAGTTGATGTTTCAGGCGTTTGTCAGTGTATGTGGTCCTCCTTTACAGCAATACTGATGTTTCAAATAAACCTGTTGAATATGTTTTACTGTTACTCAGGTCTTTGCTAGTGTGCTGTTTGATAGGAGATAGATGAATGAGGAAGATCAAATTTAATGATGCTTAAAGACTAAAGTTCAGTAAACCATATTCCATCCAACCCTTATATGGTTTTTTTTTTTTGAGAAAGAACACTGAAATTTTCTTTTAACAGTACCAAACATGTTTTGTGGTAGATTGCAGTTCATAGGCTCGTAAATAATACTGCTTTGTTCCATCCAAAATGTTTTGTCAGTTAATTTAATTCTTGGAGACTCCCCCAGATGATGGAATTTGAGGTACTGTGAAGAGTAGAAAGAACATTGGTGTCAGGAGTTCTAAACTTGTCAAAAGCTTGTCAAGTTGATGTCATCTTTCTGACTCTGCCACTGATGTGCTGTCTGGTATTGATTTTCTTTGTTATCTTTATTGGTGTGTTTGGACTGTGAGCTCTGTTGGGTAAAATCTGTTACCCAAAATCTGCAGAAGACCTGAGTCCCAGTTCTGGCTTTTGGTGCTGTAATATCTATAAATGTTGTAATAATGTATGCAACTTGTAGTGCTTAAAACGTGGATGCATGGCAATGTAGCATTAATTTTCAGTTAGGGGATTGTGACCTTAAACTTTAAAGCTTATGTAGGAGGAAGGGGGAGGATGGAGGGGAACTCGCTGTGCATCAGGGCTTTGAAGCGACATCGATTGGTAGGTGGGTTGTAGGTGTCAAGGTATGAGCCCATGGGGTGGTCTGACATCACAACTCCCATGAACAAAGGTAAACATTTGAAACCTGAATGCTGGCTTTGGGTATAGTGGGTATGAAAAGATGTGGGTAAGGGATTTCCTTTTTTTTAAGATGCCTGTGTTAGTTAATTTCATGTCAATTAAAGTGCAGTTTCCCCTCTTTTGATGAAAAGTTTTTGTTGGTTATGGTTATTACTGATTCTTCTGTAACAGTGCTGAGTCAGCTTTTCCCATTTGTTTTGGCATCCAAGGTGCTATTCATTCAAGTAGCTGCAATCCTTTTGCTTACTTCTCTGACCAGAGTTTATTACTATTACTTGAAGAAATAAATATAATAAGAATATTTTATGGAGTCTCTTACTGTCATTATGACTAGTCCTTGCTTCTAGTCATTTGGTATACATAAGCACAAGGACAAGAGATCAGGTTTTGTACTTTGAATATTGCAATATTTCCTACATAGTCCAGTCAATAACTAGATACACAAAAGCTTTTAAAGGCACCGGACAAATGCAGTGAATTGGAAGTGACAGATATTATACATTAAGATACATCGATGAAATAGCATAGCAATACTAGAATTCCTTCTATCTTCAGCAGTTTTAGGCTCTCTGATTCTGGAAGGTCAGTAAAGTAGGTAGGATCTTCAACATCTAGGACTTTGAGTCTCCCAGATAATGAGCGTGCGCTTTTTTTTCCCTTCATTAGGTTCCTTCAGATTTTTGTCCCTCCTTGTTCCAATTCTTAGTTGTATATAGAATTTGTGATCACCCCTACTAGAGCTGGATTTTAGATAAAATGGTAGAAATGGGCTGGTGCAGTTGGATATCTCCACTAAACTCTTTTTCTCTGTTGCAATAAGAAAATAATACAATAGAAATTGAAGTAACTCTTTGCCTTTTTCACTGACACACCAAGCCATGAAAAACCTTAAAAATGTACAATATCTCATATCCAGATGCTAATTTTTCCTTCTAAGATGCTTGTTTGAGATATGTTTCTTTGCTTAGCAAGTGATCATTCTGGCTATTTACCTTTAGAGATACAATGAAAAAGCAGTAAATAGGGAGAAGATAACAATCTGCCATAGCAGATCCTACAGCATGATTATTTCATACTGGTATTGGTTGGGATTTGAGGCAATATTGTGGCATTTCTAGCTTAATTAAACTAATTCAAAAACTGAAGAAATTATTTTCTTAAGATGGAAGATTCAGACTGTAAAAGCAAATGATGTTGAGAGTATGAAAAAATTTTATGGTAAATATAATGTGGGGGAAATTCCAAAGTCATGTTTAACTGTTGTGCTTTCTAACACATCATTTCTAGTGTTGGATCACTGAATGATGAAAGATGTTGGTTGGTGAGTTACTTCTTTGTAATTGTTGCAGTGTTACTTCTGTAATTGTTGCTGTTGTTTTTGCAGTGGAGGATCTCGTTCAAACAAATCAGTCTCAAAAGTGTAAGAGAAATGTACTTTATTTAAGGAACTGAGGAGAATACTTTTAGCTTGTCTTGGCGAGCTCTTGTTGTACCCACACTCCTGTATGTTGCTGTGCTGTAGCAATCTCAGTACAAGCACTGACGCTCCAGGAGCCAGTGGGCGGGAGAACTTTGACTGGGCCTGGCCAGGACTTGCTCCTTTGCCTCATTTGTGAACACTCCTCACTGGTTCGGCGTGCAAAACACTTTTTGTATTTTGTTGGTTCTGATCAACTACCCACTGGGAAAGCACTTCTGAGTTACTGTACGCTTGGTATGTGCGTGTCTGCTGCGAGCGATGCCGAGGCACTGGCCATTAGGGTTCAAGTGGAGGACACAGCTGTGTTCCAGGGGAGTAATATATTTTTCTTTTGAGGGGTTAGAATTATTTTTGGAAATATGTGATCATGAAAAACTTAACTGTGTTTTTACCTGTACCAGTAGCTATTTTTCCTGATGTTTAAAGTGTTTCAAATGCAAAATAAACCATTCTAAATTCATATGCTTTAGGCATTGTGTAAGGGAAGATTTATTTTTGCAGCAACTGTTTCTAACAGTCAGCTGTCTAGCTAAAAAAGTGTATCTTTCATTGTCAGTCTCACAGAGTCTACACTTCATGTGATAGTTAATCTAGTAATGTTAGAAATAATTTTCTAAAATAACTTGTTACTGTACAAATTAAGCAAAACATTGCATAGTTGTTTCTTGAGCCAGGTAAAGCAAAACTTTGATTTCACGTGGTTTAGTGGGACAACATCTCTGTTTGAAAAATTGTAGAACAAATTCCTTAATCTTAGATTTTGTGGTGGTAGGATTTTTATGTAGATCCCCCACCTCCTTTTGTTTGATATCTGTACAATGACTTCTCAGTGCAAAATTTGTATAGAACTTATTCTTACTCATAGATTCATGTAGCAGAAACAGAGCTTTGAATAAAATTCCTCTTGAACTTTTTCTGCCAGGTAGTTAGGTGTCATTGGTGGTGGCTTGTGGCTACTGCGTGTATAGTTGCTTTGACAGTTACTTTGCAGTGCTTTTAGCATTCTGAATGACTGCATGGTAGTCTTACAAAACTGCAGGTAATCTTTTTTTCATCACGTTACTGAAGACAGAGGTTAATTTCTGTCAGCTTTGATTTTTGTAGCAAGAACTAACATTCTGTTCAAGCTTTGCTATTTAACATTGTGCTGAAATGCACTGGTCAGCACTGCTTTGGTAACAGTGATGTTTGAGTAACAATTATGTAAATGTTCTGTCCGGGAAAAAAGCTTGAGATATGTTATTGTAAATGTGTTAAAAGCCTCTGCCACTTTCTAATTTTGGGTACAACAGATTTCTTACATTCTCACAATACACAGGTGTTCTATTGCAGTGTCATTGATGCTTATTAGTGTCAGGGTTCACCATCATTTTATCCTGTGTCTATTACTCTTGTGCACATGTGATGCTAATAGGAAAAATCTCTGTCATTACAGAAAGGTGCTTTAAAGTACTATATTAGGGCATTTGTAATTATTTTCTTACTTGGAGGTAGTGTGTAGCTTATCCTGTATAGTATCAGATTGTGGTAACTACTTGGCATAATAATAGAAACGGATTATACAGTGCAGTGTAGTACTTACTCCGTTAGTTTACTTCTTCATTTGTTGCCAGATTTGGAAATTATTTTTATAACTTCAGGAACAGTGTTGACTGCTATAGGTGCAGGTTGATGTGGTATATATGTAGATGCACTACATTGCTTGATAAATGCAGTCCATTTTTTTGGTGAGGGAGCTTTCAAAGTATAATCTACTTGCTGCTTGAGACTATTATCTACTTACTAAATGCACCTGATTTGGCCAGACTTTCCTTCATGCTGGTTGTTTGGTCGGTAAGACCTTGAGCATTAGACTGTTTTGTTGTGGTTACTGTCTAGAAATTGTAAAGACACCATGCTCTGCAACGACACAGTGCCATACCTCACCATTGTTTTTTTCTGAGCTGCTCTATGGGAGAAGGGAGAAAGACTGTCGTGTTTAAACTAAAAAACAACCAAAAAATGGACAAAACCCCAACAAACTCCACCCAAACAAAACGCGACATTTATCATGCTAAATCTTTAGTTTTTGTCAATTTGTGAAATAAAATAAGTGATATAACTGTTGTGTTATACAGGTTGAAATTGTAGCAAAGCTCTTATATCTGCCTGGCTGGGGTATTCTCAGTTGATTCCTAAAACAAAAACGTCCCATTGATGTGTACAAGGAAGCATAATTACTGTTCTATTAAGCATGAGTAAGTACTGGATTTATTTAGTTGCAGGTTGCTGGAATAGCAATCTAGAAAGTAATTCAAGCACTGCAAGCTCTAATTCTCTCTTTTCATTTTTCCTTAATTAGTGTGCTCATTCTAAGAAAAAAAATCCTGTCCAGTGTGTGGGAAGAGGATGATGAAGGAATGAGTAGAGTGTGTGTCCTTTTTCTGTTTTCAAAAGCTTGAACAGCTTTGTTGGCTAAAACTGGTCTCCCAGACTATCCTGTATGCCAAATTAAGACAGGCATTATTGCACTCCTCCGTTTTCCTCACCTGTCTGACCATATTTATTATAATTCTCTCACCACTCTAAGTAAATGCTAATGAAAAGTTCTGAAGAAATGTTTTGCTGACTTTTTTGCATTCTGTTGTGTAGTTATACATTCTTATTAGTTGGATCTCTGCTGCAGTAGTTGCATTTTTGCTGCATTGCAAAGAAGATCTAGAAAATAGGGAATCCCTTGTAAAATACAGATGCCATCTTTGAATACAGTTCCTTAGGTAAACTTACAGAAGTTTACGTAAATTTCTTCAGAATTGAAGTTTCTAGGAGGCTCCTGGTCCTTTTGAAGCCAACTCAGAATTCTCATGTGTTTGATTGAAGTTCAGATTTTAATACAGAATTTCTGTAATTTTATTGAGTGTATTGATAGGTGAAAAATGATAGAGGGAAAACCTTGCAGTTTAAAAGTAGTAACTTGCTATGAAGTATTTGGTAGTTGGTCTTTGAACAGAAATACAATCCTTCTTAGCACTATGTAGTAGCCATATGGCAGGTTCCAGAACCTTCTCAACTCCATAGGTGGTAGTGGAAGCTGACATCACATTTTTACATTTAAAGGTGAAGAAAGGTGCGCTCACAGTGCTGCTATCCAGGTTCACTTATTCTTGATTTCCTTCTCCTCTGGCATCCCACCCTCTTGGGTTGGTTAAGGTTTAAACAAATTTTAGAAAGGAGTTGTTTTAGTTCCCTTGTTGTACACACTCTGGAGAAGTGGCATCACTGTGATGCTGATAGTGGAGATTATATTAACTTAGCATGGAATTTCTTTTAAAAATAGTCAGGCAATTGATTTTTAGTTATGCAGTGGCCCATACTGAGCCATAAGCAGATTTTTTCTTTTTTAAACAATTCTAAAATACCTTAAGCATTCTTTATAAAACACAACAGCCGAAACAGTTTGCTGGTTTCTTAGGTGTTTTACAATTTGTAGCTTATTTTCTTATGGTATTTTTCTTATCTTTCTATAGGGCTGAAAGACACACAGGAGTCTTCATGGATATAGTTGATACATTTAACCATTTAATTCCTACTGAACACTTAGATGATGCCCTATTTCTAGGATCCAACCTGGAGAATGAAGTCTGTGAGGATTTTAGTACAAGTCAAAATGTCTTAGAGGATTCGCTGAAGAACATGCTCAGCGATAAGGATCCTATGCTAGGATCTGCAAGTGCCCAGTTCTGTTTGCCTGTTTTGGATAGCAATGATCCCAATTTCCAGATGCCTTGTTCTACAGGTAAATCTTACAATTTTTTAAGATTACAATTTAAACAATTTAAAATACAGTTATACTCTAGTACCAACCCTTTTTTGTAATGTAGAAATAATAAGTTGGGATTTCTGTCTTCTTCCTGCCCTTTTTGATGCACTGCTTACATGCTTGGCATGTAAACTGAGCAGTTATTTTTAATTTTGTAGTGTAATAGTAGAGGAAGGCTCCTTATGTGGATCACAAGTAACCTAGGTTTTGAGTATGTGTAAATTATTCCCAGTGAAAGTTGTGATTTGTTTAGTGTAAGTACTGTGCCTGATCACTGAAGTTGCTAGTTATCCTGAAAAAATACCCTATTTCTGGATTAACAGTAGGAGCATGGGAGTTGTACAAATTGCTGCTCTGACCTCAGGGTTGCTGTCTTGGTGCTGGGCCTTCTGGTACTGAGTTGATGCAGGATTCACGTGTTTTGCTTTTGGTTGGCTTCAAAACCCTGGAATGATAATACAATTCTGTTTGGGATACCTAATTTGGAACCAATTTAGAGCAAAGTTTTAAATAAAAATAATCTTAGGAGTTGTGGATTAGTTTTGGAACATGAAAAAAACAAAAAGGGGTGACAAAAAGGATGATCCAATATAAATTATTTATATTTATGAATAGTTAGAATAATTATACTAAATTTGGTGTAAGAGACAAAAATATACTGTATTCTTAGTGTTCTTTATTTGGTTGGAAGTTTTAAAAAAATTTTTTTTAGATTCATTACTGAGAAATATTGTAGATTAATGCAGTTAAGTGATTATATCGACATCTAATTTTTTTCTAGTAAGTTTTATGAACTGTTTTGAAAATCTTGGTAATTCCCTTAGAGAATATGTGTTTTGCTTGTAGTAATAGACTAAATTCTTACCTTTGCTAAATTAAGTGGTATTACAGCATGGAAAACTGTAAATCAAAGATTATATTGATTGTGGTAATGAAAAAGTTAACTACAAAGCCAAAACAAGGTACTTGATTTTTTCACTACAGTAGAACATTTCTGAGGCCGTCCAACTCATAGGGTACAGCTGGATATTTTGGAAGTTATGGAGAAACTTTTTGGGTGCTTTTTGAGATATATTTTTGCTGAAAGTGATCAGTAGTGCAATACTATTGATACTTAAATAGTCACAATTAATTTCTAAGATCCATAAAAGGTGAGCTAATGCATTTACTTGGGGCTACTATTTCAGGCTGTCTGCAGACTAAGAAAATCAAAACTGATTTGATTTATGCTAAGCCCATTAATTTAATGTTTTGTTTTTAAATCTGAAAGCAACAAGGATAGAGCCACATTTGAGGAAATAAACTAGAACATTTGGAATTAATGTAGGTGTCTGAAAGGACACAGTGATCTTGCAGTTGCTTGTTCTTTGTAGGTCTTTATATGAACTGTCCTTTTTCTGAGATGGTAGGACTGCAGTATGCACTTACACTTTTTTAGTTTAGAATAACAATTATGAGTTTGAAGTAAAGTTTCATTGCATGGCTTTCTTCCTTGAAAATTCATATAGTTTGTGATTTATTTGATTTGTCTGATACTGTTGGTGACCTGACACAACTGATGTAGTCTGCAGGTGAGAACGCTGTTGTGCAAGATGGTAATACTTTTGGTAAGAATTAAGCCATACAAATGCTGTTTTTTCCAGGCAGTTTAGGTGGAAGTTCACCAATTTGTCAAAAAAAAAAAAAGAAAAAATTGTCTCTCCCCGAAATGTGCCTTACCGTATTCTTGGAAGTACACTACTATTGATGTTTCTTACACTCTTGATTTAATTCCTGAAGAAAAGAGTTAATTTTTTCTAGAGGCTCAAATTTATTTTCCACAATTTATTCCAGACCTTCAAACAGTATTTTGCACAACGCATGCCTGGACTACAGTTTAAGAAAAAAAGCAAAATGCTCGTGGAAATTAATTCACAGGGCCAGCAAAGAACAGATTTATAATGCTTGCTGCTTCTTGAATAAATGGAACATAGTGTGTTTTGTAGAGCTTTTCAAGTGGTGAAGATTTCATGCTCCAGCTTATTTGATTGCTGTGAGCAAGCTGAAGAGATAAAGGTAATAATAGTTGAACTGAGGAGATGTTTTAGCTAAAATGGTATTAAGTCTTCTCAATAAAATGTAGGAGCAGAAGGCATGGTTCACTAATACTTTGAAAACGGGTTTGAGCAGAGTTCAAGAGTATCCACAAACAAGATATTATCTTTATATGCCTTCAACACAACCTTTTAATTGTGAAATTTCTTAAGTGAACATGAGTATGTGTGAGTAGCAGAAGTTCTGAGCTTGTTTCAGGCCTACTTCTTATGCACATTCCTAAAATCTCAGGATTGTGACAACATTTTCTCTGCTTTATTTTGGAGAGCAAGTATTTTTAACTCCTTCTCTCTTCGTCTTAAGTTGGTTTTGAGTGTGGGTTTGTTTTATGCTCTTTTTTCTTACTGCCGCATTGACATTAGTTTTTGTTTTGAATTTCTATAGGACTGATCCAAAGTTATTACTCAGTAATATGTCATGCTCAGCTTTAGAGTTTATATTCCATATCATTCATCATGGACTAAGCTTTTTGTTAATACTAAGCTTTTTTTTTTGATGAGTTACCATTTATCTGACTGTACATGATGAACACTGGTAGCAATTGATTGTATGCCTTTTAAACAGTTCAAGTGCACATCCATAAGACAGAAACATACTTTTTTGTCAGCTGAAGTTGAATTTCCAGCCAGTGCTTCTTAGAGGCATCTATCCAGAAAATGCAGTTTTGTAATTTGAATTATAAATGTATCTCTTGTGAACATAAAGGTAAGAACAATTGGACTGGGGAGGTGTAGTATAGAATCAGAATGGTTTCAGTTGGAAGGGACCTATAAAGATCATCTAATCCAGCCCTGCTGCAATGAGCAGGGACATCTTCAAATAGATAGGTTGCTCAGAATCCTGTCCAGCCTGACCCTGAAGGTTTCCAGGGGCATCTACCACCTGTCTGGGCAACATGTTCCAGTGTTTGACCACCCTCATAATGAAAAAGCTCTTCCTCATATCCAGTCTAAATGTACTTTCTTTTAGTTTAAAACCACTACCCCTTGTACTATTGCTACTGGCCATACTAAAAGT
>WEIV01009805.1:4117-40515 GCA_013390005.1 Calyptomena viridis
AAACTACTGTTTGAAAGAGGTACCATTCTTTGCTTTTATCTTTTAGTTGATGTTGAAAACAGCCCTTTTTAAGCCTCATCTGTGGACAAATCATCCTTAATCATATAATTCATATTTACTGCAAAATAGGACAAACATGGACAAGCATGTTACTTTTGCTCATATGATTTAGTTTTTTAATATTTTCAGATCTTAGAGGCAGGTATACAGTCCCTGCACTGCCAGCAGAGAGCTTTTGCAACTCTACCCATAACCTCAGTTTACATACATGGAGTATAAAGACCAAAACTATGGAGGATAATAAGCTCTGCTGATAATCCAAAGAGATTCGGAACATATCTTGAAGGCAGAGCCCATTTTGATAGCTTGGAATCTCTTTTTTTTTCTGCAATAGGACTTCTCCTGTAGAGTAACAATTCTTATTACCATGGGAACATAACAGCTTTAGAAAGCCTTGTGCTGGATCAACAACAGGGGAGTTGTTGACTGCAAAAGCAGCTCTGCTTCAGAGTAGAGAAGAATCTGAATAAAATGTAGCTGTGATTTATTTTTTCCTTTGCACTGANCTTGATTCTGATACTCATACCGCATTCTTATTCCCATGTGAAGTCTCAGGCAATTCTCATAAGAATTTAACAAAAGAATATAAAAGCTGGTGTATTAGGTCAGACCAGAGGCACCAATTATATCTGGTCTCTCATGGGAATGAGAAACGAAGGCCTAAGCACAACTGACTTGTGATTGCACAATGGTACTTCCCACAAACACCATTCTAGCTTTGAACAATTTGCAACAAGGGCCATCTGATCTAGAGGTAGTATCTTTGTACTTTACAGTCTTTTTCAGTTTTATTCACTCAGCTGCTCACCTCTTGAATTCTGGTAAATATTTTAGCACTAATAACATCTTCAGCTTAGATATAGGTTGTGACAGTATCATGGACATTTTCACCATTTGCTTCAAACAGGTCACAGACCTGCTGACACTCCCTAGATGTTGTATTGGAAGAATAAGTAAATAACCAAATCTTGTTTACCTTCTCCATGGTTTCATAAACACACATTATATCTTCTTGCAAAGTTCCTCCTTTTCTCTGAGCTGAAGAGTCCCACCCAATTAAGCTGTTCCTTATACAGAGATATTCTATGCATTTAATCTTCTTTGAAATGAGGAGGCGTAACAGAATCTGACTGTTCACAGTATTCAAAATGCAGGGCATCTACATGTGTATTTACACAATAATGTAATGCTTTGTGGTTTACCTTGTGTTGTCCCTCTGGTAAACCATAACATTTAATTAGGACTCACTACACTACTGACCCCTGAGCAGACTTTTCACAGAACTAGATCTTAAATTCAGGATATTCTAGAGTGGTAATGGTCATCCTAGAGCTGAGACTCACACTGTAATATTAGGACTTTTCACGCTGTCAATTTTCCCTGAAAAGTGAGCAAGAGTGTAAACATTATCCCAAAACATTCTTTCACATCACTTAAATTATTCCAATGGCTTCTGGAGGATATCCACATCTTTAGTACATGTATATTCTAAGGCATAGCTCATCTTCAGAAATCTGCAACTGATATCCTTACTGCATTTTGGAACTGGCTTTGGTTTGTAGAGGTGTTGAGGTGCATAGCACTTTAATTTAGTATTCCAGTCAAGGGTAAAAAAATGGGAACATAGGAGGATGAGATTTGGGCCCTCTTCAGAGGAGAGAAGAACATAGTAGCATGTGTAATGAGAAGACAGAGTGTCTTCTGAGTATTGATTCAGCTGCTGCCATTAGTTATGGAGCACTCATGAGCAAGACCTGTTTTTCAAGTAAACAAACCTAGAGAAGAACACACAACAAAATACTTATGAACAAATAGTCTATACATTGAATCTTAGCCTGGGGATTTTTGCTAAAAATTGCTAAGTCCAAATAAATTCTACAGCACCTGGAAATTATTCTTCATCTTAGTCACTTTTAAGAAGAGTAATAGCCGTAGGAGAGCAACCAGACGGTAAATAACATAGAGTGGTTCTTTGCCAGTAGTATTGTTTAAAAATTCTGAATCTGCAGAAAATGTTGAACATTTGATAGTCCTAATGTGCTTCACGTATGTGGGGTATTATGTATGTCCTCTCTTGTTAAGACACAGTGCAGAAAGGATTTTCCTGTGTTAAATGTATCATTTAACTTTATTAACCTGCACTCTGCTCACAACACTCAGGACTTTTTCCTGCTATTCTAGCACTTTGAACAGTTTCAAATCCCTATTATTTTCAGACAAATGTCCCGGGTGAAAAATGCAAGCATCCTCAAAAGATCTTTGAAATAATCATAATAATGACAACGATGACAAGGTAAGATAAAACTATAAGATTTATTCCTTGGTCTGCAATGTGTTAATATTCTATTTTCACCAGATAAGAAAAACTTCTGAACAGTTAATTGTAAACATTCAAAAACTTTTACAAAACAACATCCCTGCAATACATAGCACAGAGTACACAACTGTGTTCAAGCTCATTCATTGCTCAAGAAACTAAGAGAAATGCACTATGGATACGATTGTATTTTCCTAGAGTAATTATTGTAGCTGATAATAACTCTCTATTATAATTGCACCTGAGTAATTATCAAAGTCAGAGACACATTGAATGAGGTATTGTATGACACAGGAAAGCTGCCCCTGTTTCTTATAGCTTACAATTAAATTAAATATGATATATGAAAATGGCAGGAAATAATAAAATTCACAAACTGCATAGCATGATTGCAACAAATGTCAACCTATCACTGCTTTTCTGGAGGTGAATGGGAGGTTATTAAGCAAAGGCATGGCATGTGGAAAGACCAGAATGGAAAGACCGGAAAAGATAGGACTAGTAGTGACTGAAAGAAACTGAGGCGAAGGACATGACATAGTTAGAAATAAATTCAGTGAAGGGCAGGGACACACAAATGAGGACTGTAAAAGGTTTGCTGTGGCTATGTCCACACACATAAGACACTGTAAAGCTGCCCCCTGTGAAATTGTGCAGAAATGAACTGCTTTCACACTTTCACATGATGAGTTGTTTGGGCATGCCCAGCCTGGCAGAGGCAGACTGCCACTCAAAGGGCTCTACAGCCTCCTTGGGCTACACTTGTACAGAAGAGTCAGTCATGCCCTCTAGCAGAAGCAGAAAGGATGGGAAAACATGAGCAAGGAACTGGGATACATGAGTAGAATGTATTCATGACACCTGTGCCTGCATTCACTAGATTTCCCACTGTTGGCACCCACTCTCATACAAATCTCCTTTCTCAGAGGCCATGGTCCAAACTGTGGCACAGCGTTCATGAGCAAAGAAGAGGCAGGGTAAGTGCTCCATAATTTTTCAGTTATGCCCATGCAAGGTCAGAGAGGTACTAAGCAACCTGAGACACACTGTTTCAATAATGCCATGCTGACAAGTCTGTCCTTGAGAAAGTCAAGAGGGCCCAGCTGGCCCCATCTCCAACATGCAGTGATGTTTATGGCACAGACAGAGACATTTTTAGTGTGAGTCAAGTGCCAGGTTTGCTTCTGCATCTTGGCTGGCTTCCTGAAAGACAATTTCCCAGACCAAACTTCTGACCTTGAGAAGCCAAGCCTATAAGAAAAGCATCAGCTTGAACCTAATCCTTCCAGAGTCATGGGTTTTGCACTGTCTGAGACATACAGACTTCACGTGGCAGGATTTTGAATCTTGCATATTGCAAGGAGAGTTATGCAACCTAAAATGCTCCACTGTTGTTCAGTTTTAAGGTAGTTTGTGACTGTTCTTACATGGACTGGCTGCTCAGATGCACAGACGCAAACAGTGCCTGAGGAGGCACTAAGAAGACCCTATAGGGTAGCTGGAAGCAGGTAGGGCAGGTTTAAGTAAGCACGCATCAGAAATGTGTATTGGGCCCTAAGCAAGTGAACATTATCTGCTATCATAGACTAAGCAAATTTTAATTGCCTGGCAACATCAGTCACAATGACCAGGCATTGGTGTTGGAGCAGGGACTTCAGAGGTACAAACTGTATATGAAATGGTACAAACTTAGGTTTGGAGGAGGGGGCCAGTGATGTAGAAGGTCTGCTTTTTCCGGCAGCTTTCCGCTTCTCATGATATGTAGCTGTAGTCTCTTTCCGCTCCAACCAGGTGCATACACCTTTCCAAGAAACATTGTCCTAGAACCTCTTTGTGGTACATCTACTTTTCTGCAGTTGAGGCCATCAAGTGATATCAAACAAGGCACATATTCTCTTCTGGATCTGAAGAAGTGTTGCTAAATACATAATCCGAGATGAATCCAATTTAACTACTTTGAAGTCTCTCGGGACATCTCATCTTTAGAATAGGCAATAAAGTACTTAAAATTAGTGTGATCCTGTCTCTGCTCCATGAAAAAACACATTCCTGGCGTGAACTTAAACAAGATGAGCTTTCATACAATGGGTAAAACCATAGTCTTCTGAAAATCAACAGCTGTTTCAACAAGTGATTAAAAATTTCAACTTATATCTCTGTAGTATTCTGTCAAGTGTAAAACAAGCTCCACTGAAATTCAGGCTTTAGAAAAGAATTGGGGAGGTAAAAGGAGCTGAAAGGATAGCACCGTTTTATGCATTACTCCAGCCAGTGCTTGGATCTTCTTGCAGGAAAGCAATGAACTTAATTTTGAGTAAGAACAAAATGTCTCTTGAACTCATTCTGATAGAAACTTTCTCAAGCTGTACACTGTGGAGCAGAAGCATTCAGCAGGAAAGATCCCAAAGTGTATGAAGAGGTAGTTCACCACTGACTGCTGTCACTGTTTTATAACTGCTAAGGGGGATTTGAACAACTTGTGAATTGTTGGGATCTTTGTCTTCATATAAGAAGGAGATATGAAAGAAATCCCTGAAAATGCTACAGAGTCAATTAAGTCTGTAAGACTTGCTTAATTTATAAATCAAAACACAACACTTTTGGCTGTCATTTTACCCCATAAAATAGACAAACAATGCCTATTTTTTTTACACCAGACATTAAACATTGCCCTGAAGTGTAAAAATTGGTTTTGTCCAATAAGAAACATTAAAAATTTATTATTTTGCTATATCCCTTTTTGGAATATAAATATAGTCATAGTAGTGACACTAGTAGTAGTAGTAATAAATAATATCATCAGTAGTCTTTAGCAGTCTTTAGATTTCGTTAGCAGTCTTTAGATGTCTTTGCTCAGTTTTTTAAAAATCCATTTTTAAAAATCCATTCTTTTTCTCATTCAAGATATAGAATATGGTTTCTTTGGGATTTTTTTTAGGGTTTTTTTTAATTGAGATGTTTAGTTTTAAGTGGCACTGAATTTAGCATTACATATTCAAGCATTTATTTGTTTTGTGAAAACTGCAATTCTTGGCATATTTTCTTCAATCATATCAACCATAAACATATGTTATGTGGGTGTGCAGTTCTTTGGTTCATTTGTGAACATGGGTAACAAAATTTCTGTATTGCAATGCCTTATTGTGTGCAGAGTATTCATGTTATTTCTTCCTGGAGTTTGCTCATTAATCATGGTGACAGCTGATACCTTTTCCACTGACATGAGATATACAGTTGTTAAAAAAATTGTTATAGAGCTTAATATTGTCTTTTATGTTAAGTGCAAAATAGAAAGAAATTTCATGGAAAAATTAGTATGACAAATATTGATACCAATGTTAGAATTTTTGGCTCACAACAAATGACCTCTTTGAAAGGCACTAAGGTGTTAAATGCAAAGACCACAGACTTTTAAACACACAATGCATGTATACTCAAGAAGTTCTTCTCATGTAACCTTTAAATTATTTAAATTACATTAATATCTGAAAGGGTGTGAAGATGCAAAAGTTTTATTCTAAATAAGATAACATATACATAGAGAAGTGGAATATAAGTAACAGAAAGTGCTATGTCTTAGGAAAAAATAATTAGAATCAAAGTATCAGCTGACATCTGCAGAAAGGGGTGAGGATGGAAACCGTGGTCTAGTAAGGACATGCTATCCTTGTGGAACAGGAGCAAAAAACATATCTGAAAAGAGATAGACTTCAGAGCTCCCCAGCTGGACGGCAGGAAACAAATATAATGGATAAACTCTCAGATTAACCCAGTTTAGATTTCATAGAATCACAGAATCACAGAATTAACTAGGTTGGAAAAGACCTTTGAGATCATTAAGTCCAACCTATTAGCTAACACCATCTCATCAACTAAACCATGGTACTAAGTGCCACAACCAGTCTTTTTGTGAACACTTCCAGGGGCAGCGACTCCACCACCTTCCTGGGCAGCCCATTCCCATGGCCAAACACTCTTTCTGTGAAGAAGTTTTTCCCAACATCAAGCCTAAAATTTCCCTGACACAGCTTGAGACTGTGTCCTCTTGTTCTGTCACTGGTTGCCTGGGAGAAGAGACCAGCCTCCACCTGGCTACAACCTCCTTTCAGGGAGTTGTAGAGAGCAGTAAGGTCTCTCCTGAATCTCATCTTCTCCAGGCTAAACAACCCCAGCTCCCTCAGCCGCTCCTCATAGGGCTTGTGTTCCAGACTCCTGACCAGCTTTGTTGCTCTTCTCTGGACACATTTGAGCATCTCAACATCTTTCTTAAATTGAAGGCCCCAGAACTGGACACAGCACTCCAGGTGCGGCCTAATCAGTGCTGAGTACAGGGGAAGAATGACTTCCCTAGTCCTGCTGGCCACCCTCTTCCTGACACAGGCCAGGGTGCCATTGGCCTTCTGGACCAATTGGGCACACTGCTGGCTCATATTGCATCAGCTGTCAAACAGTACTCCCAGATCCTTTTCTGCCTGGCTCCTCTCCAGCCACTCTGTAGCTCTGCATGGGGTTGTTGTGGCCAAAGTGTAGAACCCAGCCCTTGGACTTGTTAAATCTCATGCCGTTGGATTCTGTCCATCTAGTCAGCCTGTCAAGGTCCCTCTGCAGAGCCCTCCCGCCCTCTAACAGACTGAAACTTGCTCCCAACTTGGTGTCATCTGCAAACTCTCTAATGGTGGACTCAATCCCCTCATCTAGATCATCAACAAGGTTATTAACCAGGATTGGGCCCAACACTGATCCTCGGGGGACACTACTAGTGACTGGCTGCCAATTGGATGTGGCACCATTCACCACCACTCTCTGGGCCTGGCCATCCAGCCAGTTCTTAATCCAGTGCAGAGTGCACCTGTCCAAGTTGTGAGCTAACAGCTTTTCCAGGAGTTTGGTATTGGGAGACGGTGTCAAAGGCTTTGCTGAAGTCCAGGTAGATATCCACAGCCTTCCCCATATCTACCAAGTGGGTTACCTGGTCATAAAAAGAGATCAATTTGGTCAGGCAGGACCTGCCCCTCCTAAATCCATGCTGGCTGGGTCTGATCCCTTGGTTGTTCTGTAGGTGCTGTGTGATTGCACTCAAGATGATCTGTTCCATAATCCTGCCTTCTTGTGGATGGGCATCCCATTGGTCAGCTTCCAGGCAGCTGGGACCTCTCCAGTGAGCCAGGACTGTTGATAAATGATGGAGAGAGGTTTAGCAAGCTCATCTGCCAGCTCCCTCATCACCCTAGGATGGATCCCATCTGGTCCCATAGACTTTGTGAGGATCCAAGTGGCTCAGCAGGGCTCTAACTCCTTCCTCCTGGATTATGGTGGGTCTATACTGCCCCATGACTCCGTCTTACCAGCACAGGAGGCCAGTTATTTTGAAGACAACCTGTCTTACTGTTGAAAATTGAGGCAAAGAAAGTGTTAAGTACCTCTGCCTTTTCCTCATCTTTAGTCACTATATTTCCCTCCACGCCCAATAAAGAGTGGAGGTTATCCTTGCCCCTCTTTTTGCCATTAATATATTTATAAAAATATTTTTTATTATCCTTCACAGAAGCGGCCAGTTTAAGTTCTAATTGGGCTTGTGCCTCTCTAATTTTTTTCTTACACAATCTAGCAACATCCTTAAACATTACTTGAGTTACATCTCCCTCTTTCCAAAGGTGATACACCCTCTTTTTTTCCCTTAGTTCCTTCAAAAGCTCCTTGCCCATCCAGGCCAGTCATCTTCACCATTTGGCTCATCTTTCAGCACATCGGGACAGACTGCTCCTGCACCTTCAAGATTTCTTTCTTGAAGTACAACCCCTTTGTTTTTAAGGGCTATTTCCCAAGGTACTCTCTGAGTTAGTCCCTTGAATAAGCCAAAGTCCACCCTCCAGAAGTCCATTGTGGAAGTTTTGTTGATGTCCCTCCTTGTTTCACTGTATGTTGAACACGCTATTATTTCATGGTCACTGCACCCCAGACAGCCTCCAACCACCACATCTCTCACTAGTCCTTCTCTATACATGAACTGCAGAGCCTCACCCCTGGCAGGCTCACACACCAGCTGTGACAAGAAGCAGTCCTCCATACATTTTAAGAATCTCCTAGACTGCCTCCTCTCTGCTGTGTTGAGTTCCCAGAAGATATCTGGCATGTTAAAGTCTCCTACAAGGACAAGGGCTGGAGATTTTGAGACATCCTCCAGCTGCTTATAGAATAATACACCTACCTCTTCATCCTGGTTGGGTGGTCTGTAACAGATTCACAACCAGGACGTTAGTCTTCTTGGCCTCCCTCTGATTCTTCCTCATAGGTACTCAACCTGATCATCATTAATCTCAAGTTCTATGGAGTCAAGAGCCTCCTTAATATATAGGACCACCCCTCCACCCCTTCTCCCTCAACTGTCTCTCCTGAAGAGCTTGTAGCCATCCATTGCAGCACTCCAGTCACATGAGTCAACCCATCACGTTTCTATGATGGTGACTATTTCATAGCTTTCATGCTGTACCAAAGCTTCCAGCTCCTCTTGTTTGTTACCCATACTGCATGCATTAGTGTACATACACTTCAGCTGGGCTGCTGACTTCAGCCCTGACCCTGGCTCACCACCCTCAGTCTCATCTCTGGAGAGCCTGTTTTCATACCCTTCCCCCTTCAAAACCTAGTTTAAAGCCCTCTCAATGAGCCCTGTCAACTCATGGGCTGGAATCATTTTGTCCTTTTTAGATAGATGGAGCCCATCTGGGTCTAGCAGGCTAGGTGAAGTAAAAGTTGCTCCATGACCAAAGAATGCAAAATTCCACTGATGGCACCAGCCCTTGAGCCATTTATTGATAATGTGGGTTCTCCTGTTCTTTTCAGTATTCATCCCTGCTACTGAAGGAACTGAGCAGAAAACCACCTGCGCTCCTGCCCCATCAATTGATCAATTGATCCAGAGCCTTGAATTCCCTTTTAATTACCATGGTCCTTTTCTTATCAACCTCATCACTGCTGGCCTTTACAACCAGCAGTGGGTAATAGTCAGAGGGCTAAATTAGCTCAGGTATTCTCCTGGTGATGTCCCCTACCTGGGCCCCAAGGAGGCAGCAGGGCATACAGGGCCCTGTTCCCCTCAGAAGGGAGTCACCTGCTATGATTACCCTTCTTTTCTTTTTAATACTAGAGATTGTGATCCAGCTGACAGACGAAGTGTAGCTGGGAGATTCTCCCCACAGATTATTTTCTTCAGTGTCATCTGCCTGACCCTCTGGATCCAGGGCCTCATACCTGCTCTGAAGCAACACCTTAAAAGGTGGTGGGGTACAGGAGGGAATTTTATTACCTCCACAAGAAGAGACCCATTTCCATTTCCCCTCGTCTACTAGATCTCCTCCTTCTTCCTGATGGTAAGAAGCATAGGGCTACTCTGACTCCTGATGAGCATCCCTCAGATATAGAAGGTTGGAACTCCACCAATCTATTTCCCTTTCACTTTCCCGAATGTTCCTTAGTCTTTCTACTTGTTCCTTAAGCTCTGCCACCATACAGAGCAGATCATTCACCTGTTCACACTGCATGCGGGTGTGTTTTGTACTCTCCCCTGGTACTACCAGGAGGCTCAGGCATTACTTGCAGTCAGTGGTCTGGACAGCTGCATCCTTCAGCAGAGGTTCTGTTTGTGCCCGTACATTTCTGCTGGCAATGGTTTTGATCATTTGGAAACCATTCCTGATGGTGGAAGAGAGAAAAAAACAAAAAACCCACAACCACTACCAGGTGGGTGCCTACGAGCCCTGCCTGTGCGAACTGCCATGCCACACCCTCACTGATGTGCCACAATCCTGTTTGCACACTCTTGTTCCACGTGCTCCAGGTTGCCGCACTCCCTAGGGCCTTTTTAAAATAGCCTCGAATGGCCAGCAGGCGGCCCCTCCCTTCAGCAGCATGGCTAACACTTTGACAGTTTCCTCTATATGAAATGTGTTATATATATTGTGTTATATAATAGCATTACAAGAAAAAGAATGATAAAACATTTGGAGGTGGTGAATCCTCCAGTGACCTGAGGTGGATGAATATCAAGAAAAATTTATGAAAAAAAGCTCAACAAGTTTAAAAGAGGAAAAGTAAACTGTCAAAGGAAGCCTCAGGGTCAAACTGTGAAAAACTGTGACTTCTGTATGAGAGGTAGAGAAAGAACAACAAAAGTAGCCTCTTCCTTTATTTCAGTCAAGCTCTTGTCACAGATAGAGTTCGGCCTTCCCAGGCTGCTTCTATGCTTTTGTGACTATGCATTTCAGATTAGAATCAATTTCCTTAGACACTTATAATAACTAAATTCAAACTGTTAACTGCTCTTGAGCTTGTATTTTTTTTATTTTGTATATATCTTATTGTGTTGCTCTACGAGGACTGTCAGGAATGCCTGAAAACTTTAGTACCAGTTTATACTGTACTTTCCATCTTTGAAAGTGTCACCAGAAAGTTTCACGTTTTGGAGAAAAGACTTTTAATGCATCATGACCACAGGAGGAGAGACAGTGCCTGTTAAAGGAGCCAAGAACCCCACAATATGCATATTCAGAAAACTGAGAAATTATGAGAGTGTCAGCTTTAGTGATCTGGCAAGTGAACTGTTTTAATTGTTATCAATTTCCTTTAGCTAAGAAAATAGAAAGTTATTTGTCCTTTGTGGAAATCACTTTTTTTTTTTTTTCGAAGAAGATTCATACATGTAGAGAAAGTTTTGACAAGAGGCTCAGGCATATATTTCCTATATGTAAAACATATCTTACTGACATTGCTAAAAGACTCAGAGTAGAATGTTGTCCTTGAATATATATGCCACTGCTGTGTACTTTAATGGAAGGTATGTGTCATATTCCAGAGATCAGCCTTGGCATTTGCAGAGAACTCCAGCTAGGAAACCAAATGCTTATTTCATGGATATGATGCACTTGTTATTGTTGGAGAGATGTAGACACTAGCAGACAGTACATGCTCTTTCCATTTTGCTTATTTTACAATTATAACTGGTCTATGGCATACTTGAAGAAACCTCACCTCCTGTGTTAAACTCTCATAGCACCAGTTTGTACACCAAAAGCTCTGTGAATATCTTGCAGGAAGTTATTCTGGCTTTCAGAACACACTTTTAGATGTGTAGGACAAAACTCAGATGTACCATGTTCCTTAAAGATGACATAACAGAGAGAAGAATCAAATGTAAAGCTTATAAAAGTCTCTGAAATTTAGTTCTGGATTAATCTTAGAGGGTTTTTTGTGAAAACCCAAGGTATTACCCTAGGCTATTTATATTCTGTCATTAAAATTCTGGCTGCATTCATCCCTCTTTATTTCATATTGGTTTTAAACACCTGAAATCAAGGATTGTTTTGTTTTGTTTTATCAAATTCCACATTCCATTGAGTTAATATATTAATTTTTCATAGGACATAGAATATGAATAGTTATGTGGGAAGAGACTGCAGAGTAGAAACAAGCAATTCATTTTTGAAGGAGAAAGGTTTCATTCCCTAGAGATAGCATAGCAGGTATTTTGCAAGTGGAACCATACTATCACTTAAATCCTCAAATACTTTTGTCTATTGTCTTCAAAAGTAGAACATACATTAGCCCATATTAATTCAACCTCACTGTGACCCACAGTGACATATCACTATCCTTAATCTTTATAAATGGCTTTTTCACTCTGCACCGTCAAAAAACTTTCTTTTTGCTAATCAATACAAAGTGTATTTGAAAAGAGCATTATCTGCCTTTGAAAAGGCCTTCTGGACAATCAATGGTCTTCAGAAGCAGATGCTGATCAAGCAAGCATAGGCAACATTGTAGAAAGCTAGTAAATATTGATCTCAATTCAGAAAAGGAAATTGCCTTGTAGTTGCAGTGTCTGACTTCACTTAACTTATAAGTTTACTAAATGTCTGATTGGCTGATCTGGTAAACACTATGATGCATCATCGCTGATCTGTGTGCTTGTATGAACAACATGCCTTAGAAGTTTTCTGTGGTCACAGCATGAGATTAAACTACAGTTAAATTTCAAAAATGTTGATTTTGGTTGTAAAAAACATGAGTAATATGAATTGTCCACACTATTTCACAGTGGATTACAACATGCAAAAACAAAAGCTCTAACACTGGCATAGTTAAAGAATCTATACTGCTTAATTAAAAATATCATACCATAGTATTCAAAATAATGTTTAATCATTTTTATATATTAGGGAACCACTTGAACTCAATTGGTTTGACAAAGTTACAGACTCAATTTATTTCCCAGGATTTTACTGATAGAACTTAGCATTTCTGAAAGCAGAAACAGTGTTTTTTGGTAGGCTAGATCCAGTTAGCACTACTCCACTAGTGTAGAGAGAAGGAAAGATGCAAGGGAACCTCAGCAGATGATCTAAACTTTCATGTAATGAATTACAATAAAACTTGAATTATTCTAGATTTATGATGTTGTTCATAACAGAAATCTTGTTTAGGACTTCAAAATTGGGAGAGTCACATAATTAGCTGTCAGAAAAGTGCACTGATCATCATTCTGTAGAAGATATTTTAGCTTACAGCACTGTATAAATCACAGAAGTTGTACAGTCATATTCCATGTCACTGAAGTCAATAGGACTTAATTGATATTCAGTGATGTATCTGAGCATTCTTTCAGATTATTGTAGGATGGTTGTTCCTTACAAACATAGGGCAAAAATACACTAATTTGAGGTCTAATATTCAGAATTAAATACACTGGTAGAAGTGCCACTAATATGTCATTAGCCCACTTGTCCAGCCACCTTGTTTGCTCTGGAATGAGAATTAATCCCAAAATCTCAGCAGTCACAGGATGAACTACTTATCTTTGAGCCAGATACAGTGCCAGGCAATAAGCAACAGAATAATACCACGACAATATTTTGTGCCAAATAGCTATTCATCATGGCTCTCCCCTGGAAGAATGGAACTGGACTGATGAAGTTTATGAACAACATAGATACACATGCATAGAAATGTAATCAGAAGAGTAGGGATGAGTAGGCAATGGGCATTTCTCTTGCCTAAACTGAGCCTAGGCAAATTCACTGGCCCTCGCTGGCAAATCATCTTTATAAAAAGGCTCAAATAGACTTTTCACACAACATGTGTCTTCTACTTAACCATAAAAATAAATTTGAAATTCAAAGACTACATCCTGTATCACAAAAGTTTACAAAATATGTTACTATTTTTATTTTTCCAACAGTTTTACAGATATTAGTTTCTAAATAACTTCAAAACACTTTTATCTGTACTATCAAATGAAGACATAATGCACTACATGGATAAAACTAACTTAAAGTTTTAATATTTTTTAGAACTTGAGAAAGGCTGAAGTAAAATTCAAGACTTACTTAAAGTAATAATAATGAAAAATCCATACTCTTCAAATTAAGTTCTCAAACAATTTAGAGCCAAATTTCCTAGACTGAAACTCTAATTTTGCACATACAAATACAACAATTAGGCATGAAACTCCTCATGTACCATGAAGTTCTCATAGTGTGGTATTTGGTCTATATCAGGACCACAGATATATATATATATATATATCCATAGATATATGGAGATATATAGATATCCATATCTGTAACAGGGAGCTGTTGTGTGGATTTACGGCCACTATATTTTTGGAGGGTGAAAAGAGTAGTTTGGGCTGTCCAGACCATACTGAACAATTGGGTTGTTTCTAGTATGTATGTAGAGAACAAAACACGACAGGACAATATTTCTCCCTGTCAGTTTGTGGACGGTTAAGAAAAGTGCTTGGTTTGGGTTGACGAGCTATATGTGATAAATGGTGCATAGTTTTGTAGGACAGTATTTTCTCAGCAAGAGATGAAGGCTTGTCTTATTTTAGAAATGAAGTGGAATGACTCTGTGCAGAATGGTGGTCTGATGCCAAGGACTATGGGAAGACTTGTGAAATTTCACATACATATATCCACCATAACGATGTAAACCACTTTTTTGCATTATTACCATTATTTTGCAATAATACTCAGAACCCTTGTTGGAATGGAGACCACACTGTGGTCTACATTTGTTCCTGTTTAGCACAAACACATAATGAAACTGGGTTCTTTGCTTACTGGAATAGGTTATTGTTGTATCTTTGCTGCTGACTCAATATATTACAAATATATCACCAGAGAAAGATTCATATAACTGCAGCTGCCAGCTACACACTAACATACATGGCTTAATTTATATCTCCTTTGGCACTGGTACTCATGAGTTACACAATACATGTGAAGGAGACCCATCAGAGGGCTCCTAAACTATTTTAGAATACTAATTAGTCCCTACACACTACAGCTTTTATGCTGTTTACAGTAGCCTACAAAGGCAGAAGCAAGCTGCAAGTGCAAACCTCAGCCAGGGCAGCAGTCCTTAGTCCTGTACTGTTACTGGCACCCACCAAATGCAATTCTAAAGGAATTACATGCTTGCTAATCATCAACTATATGACTACATAAATCCTTAAAATAATAGCTAAAAAATTAGCTAGTTAGTAAAAAATAATTTTTATTTTATATCAACCACTACTTCTCTTTGAGACCCCATCTGTCTAACTCGTAAGCAAGCACCATTTAAAAGGGCCTTAGTGACCTCGGCATATTGAGAAGAGCTTGAGCTGAGCAGATTAGAGAGCGTGTCCACCACATCCCAGGCCCTGGCTGTGCTGTGGTGGAGACACAGGGCTGGGATGGTAACTCATCAGTCCTCCGAAACTAAAAAGAGCAAGTAACAGCAAAGGATCCTGCTACTGAAGAACAACTGAGAGGAAGACTGCATCAAATCCATGTATTGGGGTGGTGTTTAAATGATCAGTCAGCAACAACACAACCTAAATAAAGAACAGCACGATAGTGCAATGAAAAACTGCCAGAAAAAAAAGCAAGTTGTTTACAAAGAAAGGTCAACTTTGTTATGCAATGTAATATGCCCATTTTGAGGATAATATCATGTCTGCAAGCTCCTAATTGAAAGCTCTATTTCTTTGGCCCTGGACAAAGTAAAAAGTGAAGTTTAGCATGGTAAGTTTTTGTTTTAAACTGAGCAACAAAAGTTTGATCCCTTGACATAAACGACAAAATCCTCTAGGCTTTTGCAGCTTGGTGGAAACCGCCAAATCTGCATTCAACTTGTTTTACACATTGCCATCATTGTGCAGAATGAAGCCTTGCAGAGCCCAAGGGACATGTGTTTAGCTGCCATTCTGCAGTGCTTGTAGAATTTTAACTTCGAGACTCTGGGAAAAAGCCGCATACCTATTACTATGGCTTTGGAGTTTAAATTATTAGTTGATGTGTACTGTTTAGCAAATCCAAAATGCAGTTTGTGCCTGAAAAATAGACCAGGGCCTGAAAGTAGAGAGGGGGTATGGCTAGGGTTTTTTAAACAAAAGCCTAAAGAAGTGGCAGTCAAAAGTGACAGTCAAAAGTAATCAAGTATTTTGTCTGCCTCTGAGTTATTTTACATTTAAATTGACTCATTGCTGACATCTTAAGTATTGCAAGGTACAGTGCTCACCTATCTGACCTTCTATATGAAATATGCTTATGAGACTAAAAAGGAGATGGACTGATCCATTCTTCTTTCAGAGGAGATTTTATCTGCACTTTTGGTCAGGGAAAAAAGAACAAAACCAAACCAACAAAAACCCCTAGAACTTTAGAAAAGCCTAGAACCCCATTCCACACTCTCATATAAATCTCACTGTACATAATCAAATAGGATCAGCATTTTGCAAGTAGAGAGTCATTTCACTTTTCTCTACAGCTATTAATGAGGAAATACATATAATTNAGACAAGTTGTTTTTGTAGGCTGGGATGGGTGTGTTGTCGATTTTCATTGATAGATACAATCTGACATCCATTTATTGTGTATGTTGTAAACAAACAGCATGTACTGTGCAAAGACATTAAATTCACTTTTTAAATCTAAAGAACAGCCTTCATAACCGAAAGGATTAACTTTTTTCAGCTTGTTTAAAATACCCCTTCTTAAAAAGAAGTCTATTGTTATGAATGAGTTTATGTTGGCCAGCTAGACTATGATCCAGGGAACAAATATTTTCTCGTAAGCATGAGACAACTTGCAACTTCTATTACAGTATTTCAAATAATGGAAAGTAATAGTAAAATTGCTGCAATAAACTCAAAGAAAATCTTGATAGGCAAGTCTGTTATGCAATATGTATTTCCCCTGCTGTTCCTTCACTGGTGCCAAAAGCATGTCACTCAGGTAATTTGTTTTAGACCCTTAACAAGACTTAGAAACAATTATTATGAAACACTGACACAACAGATCTCACCAACAATTGAAGTTTGACAGCTTGTGAGAAAAGTCTCATGTTTATGTCATTGGAGAGGTGATCCTTGTATGACCTCCTTTTTCACGGCTGTGAATGATAAACTATCGCTTTCCAGTGGTTCACTATAGCTGAAGGCCCAGTGTACTGCACTTGTAAAGGAAATTTTCAGCTGGTTCTCTGAATCAAATAAAACTAGAGACTCCTTTGGTCTCTTTGACTGATCTAGTTTAGGCTTTATGATATGCCCTAACTGTGTAAGGTGTTAAAAACCTAAATATATCCACACTGTGCCCTTTGTAAGGGACTGTAGAACAAACATCAATAGAGATATATGTACAGAGCTAATGCACGTATACATTCTAATCAAAAATAGTTTCACATTTGCATTTCTAAATAAACTGAAATAACTTGCATGTGAAAGAGGGAGAGAAAGGACATGCTAATATCTATTGCAATATGTTTATTGGCTTGTTTCAGAGTAGAGGTTGGAGGACTTATTTACTGCTTTACATTCATTCCAGCATCTTCAACCACACAAATCACCTACTCTTGATCCATATTTCAGGGGCAAGTGGAAGATAATGTGGTAGGCAGGACTACATGATCATGCTGCAAGTGCTCCTCAAAACTCAGCTGAATCAGTCAGAATTGCCATGAAGCAGTGCAATAGAAATCATATTCAGGCAGTGATTCTGAAGTTCTCTGCACTCCTGAACTTAGTTTGAAGTGCACAAGACAAACACCGTACTTCTTTCTTTGCTGTTAAGTAGCTTTCTTACTAAAGAAAGTTTTCTAAAAAAAAAGGCAACCACCAAACCCACAAATCAACACCCACGGCAAACAAACCCACTTACTTTCACGTCTTAGTTTCCTGATGGAGGCCATACAGAAGCTATATGTACAGCTTCCATGGTGTGCAGCTAGGTTCCATGCTATACTTCATGCTGCGCCCAATGTGAATCTCATCAGACATTCTCTCCTACCTAAGTCACACATTGGCCAAACTACAAGTCTTCCTAACAGACTTTATTTTATAGCTGTGATCACTTTGTATCTTAAGCATATGCAAGTAGAAGAGTGTACTTCTTTGCTTAATGACTCTAAAAGGAGTAAGATTTGCTACACATTTATTCTAGGTTACAAAGTGATTTACATGATTTCAGATTAAAATATCTTCTCATTTGTGTATTCTGACCCTTTATTTGCAGTGCTTTCACAATAGCAGAAAAACTCTAGACTAAAAACCTGTTCTGCTTCAATTATTATGTTATGCAGCTGATAATTTATCATGGGTGTTATTTAGCTGGTGCTTTCACAACATCAATCTAACCCATGTTCAGCAGCTTTAATAATGGCTTTCAATTTCAAACAAAAGGATTTTTGTTTTCATCCAGATGTTTCTTCCTATTACTGAAAGGAGAACATAGCAAGAACTTCCTTCTTCCTTTCTATTTCCAGAAAGGAACAGAAGTGAGCCCATCACTAAGAGTATTGAATTTGAACGTTTCTTAATCCTAGATTCTCAAAGAGGTACTTTGATCTCTCATACTCACATGCCCTTCTAGCAAAAAACTACCACGGGAAATCAAAATTGCAGTTGACACCAGGGCACCAGTTATAACACGATAAAACATTTTTTAACCCAATTTTTAAACTATATTTATTTTTCCTTTTGTTTAGAATTGTAGATTAAAATACTGTTTCATTTCAATCTAGAGAGAAACCAGCTGTGGTCATATCTAGGACCTTTCACTAGTACTATATAAGCAGAAATAAATAAATAAATAATGGTCATATTTTTGTTCTAAATATTCACTGCAGCTGTTGCAGAAGGCAGAACCTTAACTTGGACATATATAATGACAGTAGACTAATAATTGTATAGAAGTTGCAGCGGGCAAGTAAGATGAAGAAACCTGCAACTACAGCACACATTGACTGCATTTCACCACATCCTTAAAATGTACTTAACATGAGTTAGATCACATCTCAAATGAGAGAAAGCCCAACCAATACATTGCTCTCAGATCTTTCTCTGCTAGACCTGCAGTAGAGCTTGGCCTGCGAGACAGCCAGATACAGTCTGGACTCTAGGAGGGGGGACAGAGCACGAAAGTGAAGGACTTCATGTATGTTCCAGAAATCCACTGGCATCCTCTGATCTTTCTGGACATTCAGTCATGGCGCAGGCTTTAAATCAAATTGTAATTCTGTGATACTTATTTCTTGGAACAATGTGGTTACAGTGCTTAATGCAACCACTCTTGTTCACCTTGGAAAACTAAGCACACATGCTGACTATACACCTCACACTCCAACACAAGTCTCACTAAACTTTGGGCCATCTGCTAACCAGAGAGGCCTGAACTTTTGGAGTTACCTTCTGTTTCTCCTTTAGCTTATATTTATATGTATGCAAAGCATGCATATATCAGAGAAGATACATACATGTATCGGAGAAGAATGGATAAAAGCAACAACAAACTCAGCTTGAATGAAGGTTATCTAATAATCTGGGAAGTAATAGTGTGTGATTGCTGCATCAGGAAGTTTCCAAGACTTTGACTTTCCAAGAGTTGACAGAACAGCAAATTGGTGCAAAATATTGTAATTTTCACACAAATACATACTGTACTTTAGTGACAGCCTGACACACTTCAGTGGCATGTTGCAAAACTAAAACCAGCGTCAGGAATATAAATACCTGGCCTTGCAATTATTTTAGATATTTAAGATAGTAACGAAATTTTACCAGTGCATTCCTTGTTGAGATCGTAGCCTTCTGTTAACCTGTGGTCTTGGATCTCTTATTACTATAGCTTATCATCTCAAAGATCTGTAACAGAGATCCTTCTTGTTTCTAAAAAAAAGCTTCAAACATAGTAGTTGGGATGTTCCTAACAATAATGGAATACAGATCCATAACTATGCTGCTAAATATAACTGAACATAATGATTCTTTAGCTGCATGTAACTATGAAGCTAGAATCTACAAATCCATACAGGCATGATCCCTCTACATTTCTGCTCACACTCCAGGCCAAATCTTTGATCAGTGCCCTTCCATACATCTGCTCCCTTCCTCCCATTATTATTTATTTTTATTTTATTTATTGCAGTTGAAACTGACTGGATATCTCAAGGATATGAGGTGTTTAATGTCTTGCTCATTACTGCAAAACAAATGCAGGTTTGTGTGAATCACCTTCATTAGCACAAACGAGAGCACTTCTAATTGGAAACAATTACTCAACAAGTGTTGCTCTTCCCCAAGAAACCTATTAAGTGCTCACAGTGGAACACCTGGCAGCCTTCTGAGACTTCAATTTCCCGTGCAAAATGCTGATATTGCCACGGAACCGGGTGAGTTTTATCTGTTTTTTTTAAAAAAACAGGTAGGTAGGACACATTTAAGTCTCTAGTAAGAACGCCTACAATGGCACAAGTTGTCACACTTACCTGCATTCTTATCCCACTTAGCCTGAGTGGTTTTATGGTTATGGGGTGTGGGGGTTAAGTTCTTTTGTTTTCTTTCTTTTTGGCAGTTTTGTGGGGTTTTTGGTTGGTTGGGGGTTTGTTTTTTTTTTTCTGAGGTTTTTTGGCTGTTTTGTTTTGGGTGGTTTTTTTTGTTAGATTTTTAACAACAAAAAGAACCAAACTACCTTCTGGCTCCAAAGATCTCTCTCCAAAATGATATATGTTGACATATGTAGCCATGATGGACAGACAAAGAAAGCCTCTTGGTCTTCAAGGGGCATTACAGAATCACAAAATATGTTGAGTTGGAAGGGACCTACAAGGATCATAGAGTCCAACTTTTCGCTCTGCAAAAGACCATCCCCAAGAATCACACCATGTGCCTGAGAATGTTGTCCAAACACTTCCTGAACTCTGGCAGGTTTGGTGCTGTGACCACTTACCTAGGGAACCTGCTCCAGTGCCCAACCACTCTCTGGGTGAAGAACCTTTTTCTAATATCCAACATAAACATCCCCTGACACAACTTCAGGCCATTCCCTCAGATCCTGTCATTGGTCACCACAGAGAAGAGATCAGTGCCTGCACCTCCTCTTCCCCTCATAAGGAAGTTGCAGTTGCATCTTTAATCACTAATTGAACCTGAAACATTTTATGTTTCTGTGAAATTTACAATTGTCTCCTTGATCCTAGGCATTTCACATCTGGAAAACTGCTTCATAGTATCACACCTGAAAAACAAAATGTTGGGGGTTTTATATTTTCATCCCCCTAAGGATAAAGGTCATAACTGCAGACTTTCAAACTCAAAGTTACAGCAGGTAAACTGTAACAGCAGGTAAACCTGTGCTAAACCAGGTGCTGGACACAGCAAAACTTCTGACATTTAGGAGTTAATATAGCTAGTGTGTGTGTGTATGTGTGTGTGCATGCACTAATTATAGATCACAGCATGCACTAGGATGCTAAGGAAGTTCAAAGAGAATATTAGATCCCTGACTTCAGCAGATGCACAGCTCTGGGGTATAAGAAAAAATGTGTGAGCAAATCACACAAGCTTCCTGAGCAGCCAGAAACAAACCTGGAACCCTGCAGGCTATTGTTGGATTTGTAAAATTGACAATAGCCTCTGCAACTTGTAATTTAGTCTTGTTTTTCATTACTATTAAGATTGTTGTTTCAGTTTACTGAGATCATGAAAATGTAACTAGAGAAGAATGCAGGGATTCTCTGCCAGTATTTATGCTATAAAATATTAACCTGTTGATGCTTTGCATTAAAATGGATTCATTTTTAGAACAAGCATAATAGTTCTATCTTTATGTAAGCATTATACACTATTCTGAAGTGCCTTGAAACTGCTCCTTGAGTTCTGCACTTCTAAACTCAGTTTATACAATATTTAGAATGCATTTAACACACACAACCCTTGATGTTTGAAGACAACCAGATCAAACCATAGAGCTCGTGGCCACGATGTTGCCTTACAGCTGTTTGGGCAGAACAGGGCAGGACAGTTAAAGTTAGAAATATGTAGTGAAGAGTTCTTTCATTCCTCTAATGTAAACCACAGATTTTAAGTCTGAGAGGAATTGTTTTGCTGTACCATCCAGCTATCTTAAAGAACTTTATACTGTCAGTAATAGGACAGAGAACTTCGTTCCCCAGTAGGGCATCCATTATCAGCTGGGCAAAACTAACCTCCTAACTAATAATAAGCCTGCCTTTCATCTTGTTTTCATTGTATGCAGTACAGTAGCTTGGAGAAACGCATCTTCCAGAAAAACATCTAGTCCTGAACTGAAGACAACATGAGAAGGGAAAGCCACCACACTTTAGTAATCTGTTTCAAGGGCTTCTCAGACCTACTGTGAAACTGTGCACTTGATTTCTCAGATGACTCTGCCTTGTCTCAGCCTCCAGCCATTGGTTTTAATTATGCCTCTCTCTACTAGATAAAAGGGCCTTTAGTATCCCACACTGTCTCTCCTGGCATGACTGTTACAGTGAGATCAAATCACCTCTGACATTCTTAATACAATAAGCAGAATGATCTTTAAATTTCTTGCAGAAAAATGCCTCCTCCTGGGCCTCAAATAATCACAGTGGGTCTTCTCTCCCATTTTGGGCACTCTTTAATATATTAAAACTGAGTGCATGGATATACCTACATATTTGCTCACTACTTCCATGTTAACATATTCAAGGAGCATATGCTGCTTTTTGTGCCTCAGTTTTGCCATTCAAACACTTCAGTGTCAGGATCAGTTGCTTCTTAGGATGCAACTCCCCATACTGCAGCTATACTCTGTGCTCCTGGGCATGCGATTCCGTATGTCACTGCTCTGCCTCCCACCCCCAATAAATGCATCCTTTTCACTCAACCATCAAGACTTAACACCTAGCCCCAGCACTGTTAAACTCTTTGTTAACCCCTGCCAGATTTTTTCAGCTGCAGTTCTTGTATGTACTTCCAGATTGAAGTCTCGAGTCTATCGCTGGAATCTTTTCTAGACACAGCTCACTCAGCAATGATCCTCCACTGACATTTTTGGACTTTTGAAATCTATAATCTTGTGTAAGCTATATTCATGTTACACAAATCAGGGAGGAGCATTACCGAAATACAAGATGTCCACATAGTACAGCACAGCACCAAGAAGAAAGAAAACTGGTTGTTGTAGACGTTGTGTTGTGGCTCCTAGTCATCACTACCATGTGCAATATGCTCCTGAGTATCACATATAACACTCTTCATTTGCCCATGTAGCACTCCACTGAAGGTACTTCTCAAGTAGATGCAGCTGCCTATTATTGCAGAACCTTTAAGATTTGAAAGGACCTCTGGCAATCATCTAGTTCAACACCACTGCTCAAAGCAGGGTCAACTAGAACAGGATACTGACCAGCTTCCTTTTTTACTATCTCCTTAGCTTTTACATCTGAGCTGACATCGTATGGTATGGAATATCCCTATGGTTACTTTGAGTCAGCTGGCTTACTTGTGTCCCCTCCCAGGATCTTGCCCATGATTGGGGAAGGAATGTTACCGATGGAGAAAAGTGCTGATGCTGTGCTCAGCAGCAGACAAAACACTGGTGTGTTTTTAACACCTTTCTAGCTGTCAATGTAAAGCACATCACTGTGAGGGCTGCTATGGGGAAATGAACTCCAGCTCAGCCAGATCCAATACAGGCAATTTGTTGGCTCACATTCTGCTTGGAGTCCACCAGGAGCCCTGTGGCCTTTTCTGCAAAACTGCTTTCTAGTCACTCAACCCCCAGCCTGTTGATGTGGGTGCCCAGAGTTTCTTCCTCCCCAGGTGCAGGAGAGGTGCATTTTCCTTCATTCAGCTCTGGAGATTCCACTTGGCCCACTTCTGTAACCTCTCAAGATTCCACTTAAAGGCAGTGCAGCCACCTTGTCTATAAACCACTCCTTATCTTCAAATCTGCACTCCATCCCACCATCCCAGTTATTAATGACTATGTTTAATAGTGCTGGCCCTAGTATCAACTCCTGGATTAAAGAACTAGTGATGAGATGCCAGCTGGACTTCACATATGTAACCCCAACCCATTCACCCCTTATTCCCTGTCCTGTTACCTAACTATGATTTATCACGTTGCCAATGAGGAAGTCACAGATGACAACACTGAGAGCCTAACAGTCACTGCTGTCTGCCAGGTTAGTCATCTAATTACAGAGGCTATCAGGTTCATCAAGAATGAGTTCCCCTTCCTAAAGCCATCCTGACTACTCCCAGTCACATCTAGTCCTTCTTATGCCCAGAAACATTTTCCGGAATTATTTCTGCATCATGTTGCACACAATCAGCAAGACTGGCCTGTAGTTCTCTAGAGCCTCCTTCTTGCTGTTCTTGAAGTTAAGAATGATATTTGTTTTCTTCCGAATGTCGGAAAACTCCCCCAATGACTATAGCCTATCAAAGTTAGTCAAGAGAGGCCTCATGATGACATCGGACAGCTGTCTCAGCATTTGTGGATGTACCCCATCAGATCCCATAGATTTGTTTATGTCCAGTTTATTTAGAGTTGATCCTTCATGAACGGTAAGGTTTTCTTTCTCCATACTCTCCCCAGTAGCCTCAGGGACCTGGGATTCCTGAAGGCTAATTTTACCAGTAAAGGATTGAGGCAAAAAATGGTACCAAGTACCTCAATCCTTTCCACATCCTCTATTAAAAAGATCACTGGAAGCTACAGCTACAAACATCACAAGGTGAAGAAGCTTGCTATCTCTCTTTCCTTCTTGATTCACCAACTAATCAAATATAAGACTTGACTTTAGTAAACCAGACTAACATGCTAGAAATTATGGCATAATAGAGAAAAGAAATTCTAATTGAAAGTGTGAAGCACTGTTTTAATTCTTCTCATAATCTGGAATGTTCTTAAAATGTAAGGAAAATGAAATGGGGAATAGCAGAAAAACTAGAGAAGAATTAGATAAACAAATTACAGTATTTGGGGTACAGTATTCTGCATTGGAAAGCATCACAAAGTTGTGAGGTGATCAGCTGAGAACCAGCAGTATGGCTATGCTAACAAACATTTTCAAAATTAAATATATAAATATAAAATAGTGGTTTATATTCCCGGTCTTGAATTATTAACACAAGTAGACCCTCACAGGAAAGCATGATGGATTTGCATCTTAGAAATCAAAGCAATTTTGAGTAACTCATTCTGAAAATGCTGAAATCACAAAAGGAGCATCAGAACCACCATATTTATCAGGCAGTTGGTAATTAATGGTTGGTCTCCAACCAAGAACAGTAGTGGGCACTTGGCAGAAATTAAGAAAGGTTGGACAGTTTCTAGCATGAATGGACTAATATTTCTTGAGTGCATTCACCTTTTTTTATATTCTCAGAGTCAGTAACATCCTTTTTTGTGTATGTCGTTTAAATCTGCTTTCTAATAACTTCTTTGGGTGCCCTGAAAACGTTGTACTGAAATAGTGAAAGTTGCTCCCTATTCAGCTTTCTACAAATCATTCACAATTTTATCAATACCTACCATATTCCATTTTAGCTACCTCCTCTTGAAGCTGAAAGGAATAATGTCTACTTACAGGGAAGTTGCTCCATTCCTCTGACAAATGTTCCCCTTCTCTGCTACAGAGACAAAAAATATGGCAAAACTCAAAAAGATGGAAGACATTTTCATAGACCAGATGGACATCCTGATTTGTACTATATAAGCAGAATTAAATAAAACACCACGTTTTCAGCATGGGTTCAGGTGTATTCTGCTTTTTCAATTTTGTCTTCTGTCTTTTTGCCTTTATTCATTAATTTTTCAAATAAACGAATCCATTTGACTGTATTCCTCAATATCCTTTCATGCACATCCAGTTTCTGGGAGAAGGGCATTGCCTTTTAAGTCCACCTAAAAGTGTAGCGTCTGGCTCTAATTCACTATTCTCCCATGAAGGCCATGGGGAGGATTACATTTCTTTCTTCCCTATTCCCTCTTTCCTAGCTAATGTCTGCTGCTGTCACACACTGCTGATAGCAGCAGAGCGAGATGGGTAAACCAGATCAAAGAGAAATGTCAGCTCCAATTTTTGTCCATAGTATTGTAAAGTAACATGGAGTTAAAGAGAACCATGCCATTTTCCAGCATTTACATTTCATAGCTGGTACTTTGCCATACATCTCGCATTAAACAGCCTCATAATAAGTAAAAACCAAATTCCTTACCCTCCATAGCCTCACTGAGTTCAAAAAGGTCTGAATAAAGGTATCACAAGGTTGAATTTGGCTCTGTGCTTCAGAACTGACATCCTGGTATAGCAGTCTGCAGCAGCAGTAGCGCACATAGGAAGAATTTCTTTCCCACTGTGGATTGCTATTGCAATTCTTGACTCAGCCTTTGTGCAGATTTTCTCTGGAAATTGAATGGGAATTTGTCATATGGAACCACTGCAGAATATGCTGCTGTGATTTTCAGGTTAGATAACTGAATATAATCAGAGAAGAGAGTTTTGCCTTCCCCTATGGCCAAATCCGCATTCAGCGATGCAAAGGTGTCCTAGTCGCAAAATACTCTGTAAAAAGCAGAATCTATAATCACAGCACTAAAAATATTGCTTAATATTCACACAGTGAATAACTTCAAAAGAAACAATAAAGAGAAATGAAAACAACCTCAGCACCTACAGTATTTAATGGCAATGGTACTCAACCCACGGAATTCATTCTTCAGAGGCCTATATAGAGCTTTTATCATCGGTCTGAGTGAGAAATCATATGACATGCTGGCTCTGTTCTGTTTCTTTTCAGCTATTCTGCAAACTTGTTGGATGATACCTTTCACCATTTCCTTCTATTTACGTATGTAAAGTTCCTTTTTTCCTTCTTGTAAAAACATACAATCTACCCAATCAATTACTTTGCCCTAAGACACAAATTGTGGAGTGCCTTTGGATTTGCTTAACTGTTTGTGATGACTGCATTCATTCATAATTTTTAATAAAATTGTCACATGTATTTTTGTATTTTTGACTTGTGTGCCTCTTTGTGGTTTTAAATGGCTCTTCGATTGTTAAAGGTCAAGTGCCATTGCTCTAAGGGGCATATTTTCATTTCGGTGCACGTAGAGTTATGCACGTCAATCTTTAATCAAGATGAAAAGTCCTCCTAATGCTTTCTGCTCACAAGTTCAATGCATAGCAAAAGAAACTTACAACAAAAAAGAAGTACAAGTTTCAAAAAAATCTATTTAGATATGTTTTCATCTAGTAAATCATTAATAACTTCATGATTCTTTCTGAATTATTTTATTCTCTGAAACCAGTGTCATTAACATGAGTAGTTCCTAGAGAAAAGCCCATGTCACCTTGCCAAAAAATAGTTTTCTCACAAGGCAACAACTTCTAATAAATAAGATTAGAATGTACTTTATGGCAGCTTCTGAGGAAAAATTACAAATTAAATTATGCACATGTGGATCAATTCTAACTTCTAGGAAAAAAAATAGCTACAGCTAAAATTCCAGGATGTAATAAAACCCATGTATTTGAAAGCAGCATTTCTCCCATGCAAAACCAATAAAGAAACAGAATCTTGATCATAACAAGACTATAGCTATATATGTTAATGCAGAACTTCCCATATAACTGTTACATGTAACATGTACATACAAAAGCCCTAATTCATACTTCAGCAGTCCTGTTGATTTAAACAGACTTGAGAACTCCATTCTCCTTTTCATGTTTTGCCTTATCCTCATGTCCGTATTTATTTAGCTAGGAATTGAAAACATTTTCTGTAATGGATTCATAATCAAAAGCAAAATAAAATAAATTTGAAATTCCACTGGTTTTGCCTAGTTTTGAAAACCCAAAGAAACAGAGTAGTGATTTTTTTTTTGACAGATTTAGTATCTGGTTTTTATACAAATGACCACAGAAAACACATTTAAAATTTGTTTTCTAGTGTATGAAAGTATGCTAGATTAAAATGTATGGGGTTTTTTGAAAGTATTTGTAAGAACAGAACACAGGAAGTTTCTGAAAGAGAAAAATAAGAAAAATGTGTTGAAGTATAGGGTGAAATTTATTTGGCCTATTCACCTAGATTTTGCTCAGATCGGGTTTGTGCAATTCCATTTTCCTACAGAAAGATAACAGAACCTTTAATGCAAAAGTTTCTGAGGCCTCTTTTAATGTTACAGTAAGATCTCCCTTGTTCTGATAGCAAAAACTGTGTCATTCTTTTGAATTAATTTTTCAGCAGGAATCTTGGAACTGAGGGCAGTACAGATTTCCAGAGATGAATCTTTCAACTCTGTCTTCCTACAGAAAACTCATTTCTGGTAGGTTTTCTGAATTCAGAATTTTATTCTGGAATAAAGTTACCAATAACACTAATAACAGTGAGGAGAAATTGATTGTTTTGGTGTTTTTCCTACCCAAGAACAGCGGATTGATACACATTATGAAATTCACTTACTCCAGAGAAGAAATTACACTTCATAGCATAGCAAATATTCAAGTTAGCACAGTGCACACAATCCTTTTTAGAATGAAAATATTTAAGAAAATTACTGTATTATTCCATCGTAAGAGTATCCGTGTTGTTAAATGTTTAATTGGTGAAGGCTTCCTTATATAATGTTTCCTAACCTTCTTTCTAAATATTTGATATCATATCATGAAATACAAGTATTGAATTAATTTTCTCCCCTGATGCTTTTGCATTTCTGTGGGAACAAAATGATTTTTTCAAGTGCCTCACAGAGCTTCCGTTGGCTTTAGTTCCCTTTAAACGTTGCCAACTCAGGCTGCATGGATTTGGATCTTCCCTTTTGTACCTGCTATTTTCAGGCTTAACCCTAATTTCAGTGTTACAAAATTCAGAACTATAACTAATCAGTTCATACTTTTAACTGCAGAGGAGCTCTGTTAATCCTTTGAGAGCCACATCTTTAGGTTCCCAAACACTTCTTCAATACCTTATTTCCCGTTGTCAAGCTGTGATACCCAACACACAAAACATGCATGCAAGAACAAGCAATAAATACCAGTTTGCTAAAACACTTCCCCTCTTTCTCTGGTGGGAAATGCATGTGTCCCGACTGGATGTACATGTGTTTTCCCATGTGAGAATCCCTTCTCTAACAACAAAAAAACGCATGTTTGTCACTGCCATTGAACAGACTAATCCAGGCAGTACAGAAGGCGACTTATATATCACAAAACAACAGGACTAATTTGAGTGACAATCACTTAAGCTGGGCGGTCTCTTAAGTGGCGTACAGCAGCACAGAGTTCAAAAGTGAAATGCATTATTGCTTAAAAATAAGTGAAAGCAATGGTAATACACAGGATTTTAAAAAATAAAAACAACAAAAACAAACCAAACACAACCTCTCCCCCCCCCCCCCCCAAAAAAAAAGTTACATCATTCATAGCACCTCCCAGATAAAATATTAGGTGGAATTATAATTACAAGCAAAATCCTCATCAACAGCCCTTTCTTACATCTTTCGGTTTGGTGGGGTTTTTTTTTTTCTGTATGGTCAACACGCTGCTTTTGTTCCTTGATTACATTTTCTTGGGGAAGAAACTAGTTTGGCATTCCTTTTTGCAGGACAGATCCCTTTCCTGCAGCCCACCGAAGCCGATTTGGCACGCCGTGCTCCTCGGCTGATGGGGACGCGACGGGACGGACAGAGCCCCGGAGGTGAACACAAGCTTGCTCCCTTTGGAGATCTCACTTACAGCCTCGGGTTTAGGACTGCGCGTTACACTGCCCCAACCCGTGCTGATGCGGTCCCCTCTCACAGGGCCGGGTTCGGGGGGTCGCCGGACGCCGCGGTGCCGATGGAGGCCGGCCCAAGGCGGGGGCTGCCCTGCGGGGACAGGCGGCCGCGGCTTCAGTGGAGCTCTTGCACCCCCTACAGCCCGCCCGCCCGCGGTTCACCGGGACAGGGACCGGGATGGAGGCATCGCATCCCAACGGCGCCACAAACAGGGAAAAACCCACTCTTTAACGGCATTTCCTCGAGCGATTCCTGTCGGCCCGACCAAGTATTACGAGTTTTTACCCTCGTTCTAAATTAATTGCCCGACAGAGGAGGATTCTTGAGGAAGAGAAGCACAGGGAAGAAAAATCTTCCCCCGCACGGGGTCCTGGGCGGTAGGGTGGATCACAGCTAACGCCGTGCTGACGGGGAACTCGGCAGTGAATAGGAGAAGGACGTTCGTAGATTAACGAACAAGCATATAAATAAAGCCAGCTTCCAAGCCAGTGTCAAGGACTGGAAAAAAAATTACTGAGACAGGGCCTTTGTGAGGAAAAAATATAGGCTGGGAGATACCTGATCCTTGAACAGGCACCTTGCAGAGCAATGATCACAAAAAGGACAAGGAAGCTGGTAAAAGCAATTCCTATCTTCCCTGTAAATCTAAAATAAAGGTGTCTATAGACATGGCACATTTGAAAAGAAACTGCGAGTCCCAGCTCAGGCCGAACTGACTGTAAACTGGCTGTTTCTGAGCCATCCCTCACATACACGCACCCAGTGCTCTGGCCATTCACCTCTGCAGGGTATCAGTGAGGCTTGCAATTGGCACCAATGCCTCCAAGGAGGACTGACTCATCAGCTTTAACTCCAACTTAGCAGCCTCTTTGCAGGCATCCTAAAGCCATTACCTGTCTATAAAAACTGGGTTTCAACGATCTTGTAGTCTCAGTTGCACCACAAAAATCTTGTTTGACTCAATTAGCTGAAGTCAAGTTACTGGAGACTGACACAGATTAGAATATTGTACAGAGATAATATTAAGTGAAAGAGGCAAAGGGAAAGGCTCTGAAGGGAAAGTTCACTGTGTGGGCTGGTTTCTAGTTTTTAGGCAACTGAGATTACAGGTGTTTAGTGTGGCCTTACCGTTTGCGGTGGTCAAATCTCATCTCTCACCTAAACCATAGTCTCTTGACCATTATTATGTGTACATCCATTACATATGAGGATAAAATTCAGAACAGAATCCTAATTCTATAAAGCCAACTAACAAAATTAGTATTACTTTTGAAAGCTCAGAACAAATCATTGTTCCCATCTCTTCAAATCCACAGGTTTCCTATCCAACTGGTTTTACAGAACATGAAAGGAAACAGAGAAGTTGTCTCCCTCGTACTCACTTGTGTCCTGAAATGGAGTGGCTTTTTGCTTCATGATGATATAAGGAGACTGAGAACCATCAGAACACCCTTCCTGGTGAGACAGCTGTGGGTGAGATCCACCACATTCCCAAAATTTGTTTTGACTGTTACAAACCAAACAATGAGAAAAAAACACCAAAGTGCTCTGTCTTCTCCTTACACTCTAAAGACTGGACTTCACGTATGTGGAGGGGCTTTTTTTGCAACTAAATGGTTCTATATACTAGGGTTTTAGTTAAAGCAATAAATACTATCCATCTTCTCATTAAAAAAATTCAGGATTGATAACATCACCACCTCTTATCCTTGGCTTACTGGTACACAAAAATGTATGAAGGATTCCTTCCCTCAATTAAACCTCCTCAAGATAACATTTCTTAATTAACACCTTAATTAGCACTGAGAGGGTATGGCCTGTAGTTTATTGGATCTATTTAGCTCTCCAAGCAGCTGCATTGCTTTTAATCAGCAGTGATATTTCCCAGAAAGCAAAAACAACACTCCTGTTCTAAATATGCTGCAATATGTTTAATCATTTATCTTCTGGTCCAGCAAGGAGAATCCTATGTAAAGGCATGCTTTATACCTGGGGTTTTTGTCTTCTGTTTATGTTTCTCATGACTCATAGTAAGAAATTAATCTCAACGATGAAGGCTCAGGAAAGTGAAAAGACCTCAGTTTTACTTCCTATCCAAAGGTTATAGTGACTTAAGGTAATGTTCTCCTAGTGATAGAGTGTTTACATGACCAGATGAAGACAAGGTCTTTTCAGTAATGTGATTGATAAATGACTGAAATGGCATGTAAATTAATTGCGCAACACAGCTTGTTTTTTAACTTGTGGTTATGTCCAATTTAAACTGAAGACACAGCAATAATGTTTTGATCCTGCCTGTATGAGCAAGTTGGATGTACAGTTTGGGCTGAACACCACAGAGAATGGGGGGCTGCTACTCTCAGCTAAGTAACTTCTGCTCTACCCTTGCAAAAGCAGGATTCGCCTCCTTGCTGCTAGATTTGACAGGTTATGCTGGTTCTTAAATTACAAGTGAAGTAGGATGCTGTTGGCGGGGTGGCCATTTTCACCAGAACAAATTACAGTCTGTCTGAAACATAGCTCTTCTGAAATCAACCAGTTTCAATAGGAACAGAACTGAACTGTATTCCTGCTGATATTTCAATGTAATGACAGTCCCTAATTTTCCCAACCACTAGAGCAGTAAGCATGTGTCCCGGTAATTGTCTGCTTTTGCAGCCAAAAAAATCCTACAAAGTCAGCATGAGATGTATGCAAGTATGCAAGAGAGTAGAAAACAGAGGAACCTGAGAAATGCTGAAAATAGTTAGGGGCTAAAGCCACTAAATTAATTTTAAAAATGCTCAACATACTATCTTTTTCTATGGCTTTCCCAGACAAAGTGGCTAGTAACTCACTGTTGATAAAGCACTGACAAGTGTTAAAATCTATCCAGCCATTCATGGCAAAACTTTAATTTGTATTTTTATATTATACTTCAGTATCATTCTTTTTTCACTTTGGCTTATGCCACTTTCATTCAGTTAGCAACTGTCCTGACCAAATCAGTGTAAATGACAGAAACCAGGTAACAGTTTATAAGGTTGGGTTACTAATCCCGTAGGAATCTTACTTCAGCTGCCGTGCTGAGAAATTACCTCTCAATAGACCCACATCAGAAATACTGAAAATGTGACAGAAAACACCAAGTAAGAGAGCAGAAAAGAACATTTGAAAGGAACGTGTACGGCTAGGAGTTCTGGAACTTTTAATAGCTTTCCACCTCAGTTTTGGCCATCGTGAACTTAAGCTAAGAGAAAAAATATATCTTTTTAATGAGTTTTACAACATGCAAGTTGCTTTATAACATATTACATAATGATGTAAGTGCCATAAAGAAGGTTGTGTGCTGCTCTGTAAAACGTATTAGGTCATCAATATTTCTAGTTTCGTACTGAGGAATTAGAAATAATGATGAAGATTAGGGTTACAAGAATTAAAACAATCCTTTGAATTGAACCATTCAGCTGTCCCCAGGGAAATACTAAGGAATTTGTAGGCTGAGAAAATAGGTAAGTTTATAGGTTCTCCTTAGGTGAAAGAAGTCATGTTAACATCATAAGTTTTATAAAAACTTTCCATATGCTGTAGTACCCTCTCTGCTTACCCCCAGGTTTCATTCCCTTGCACCCTTACTGTGTATCCCAGTTGGAAACAGATTTATTAAAAATGATCCATCAACTTTTACACAGAAGGAGGTCAAACATCTTTCAGTAGCATGATTCAAAACAGAAATATCCATTTAATCCTCCTGCAAATTACAGGCCAGGAGAGTTTGCATCAGTAAGAACAGAGACAAAGAAAGTTTGCAGAAGATTAATCCTTCCACTTAGTGCTGTATTTCCTTGGAGTCACCCACACTTTGTCTCACAGTTCACTTCTGCACATGTTCTATATTCCTGGAGAGGAATGCAGACACCTGGAGATGTCTTGCTTCCAAAATTTTTGTTTTCTTTTTTTTCCTCTTGTTCAGACATGTGCTTTCAACTTCTGAAATACCTGTAGGACTGATATGTACATTAGGCAACCAACAAGCTAGGAAAGAATATTTACTGAATGGGTCTAGAAAAGACTCTTGCATAGTTTTTTGTCTGTTCAGTTAGAGGAGTTCACCTACCTAAAAGTAGTATTTACCTACTTCTGAAAGGCCTACTTGGCACATAACTGCCCAAATGCAGCTTCAAATCTGGCACCTGAGCAAGCTAAATCATGCTGGTTGTCAGTAAGACATAGATTTCTATGTTAGATTTTTTTAAATGTGACTTAGGTTTTAACAATATTATGCAAAAACATGACTGAGTGATTCTAAAATAATTGAAAGTGAAAAGAGGGATTAACTAGTTAGCTAAATATAGTGATTTTCACCATATACAACGCAGTGTGCACTAACACCAATGACCACTGTAGGTGGCCAAAAGAAATGCTGTCTTTATCTATGGTCTGGGAATATGAGCCTTGGCAAAGCTGTATTAAAAACTATGCCTACTTTTAAAGTTAGAAAGCAGCTTCTACCGCAAAGGTATGTGTTCATTATGATCTAATGAACAGCAGTTTATGAAAGCATGTGAGGTAAAACACAGCCTGATGAAATTACGTTGCAGTCTCCATTGTTTTAATTTAAAATAACTGTCATTTCCAAATTCGAGTAAGAAAGTAAATCAACATAACATTTTCAAAATGCTGATTCATATGGAGGCATGGGAAAAGAGGTCTGAAGCTCTCAGCATCTATCAATGAATGAGTAACTTGATATGGTCTGGTAAGTTTTCCTGTTTTGACAAGGGACGAAAGTGGCTTTTGCCATATTTGAAGCACTTTTTGGTGTGAGCCTCTAATTTTTGTAGCAAAAGAGGCAAAGAAACTGCAGTAGGTAGAGAAGTCTGACTGATGCTGTGGAAGCCTAGACATCTAAAATAACCAAGTTAAAGAAGACCTAAGAGGTACAGAGATGGAAGAAATAAACATTAAGGTAGCAATCAGAGAAATAAATCTCTTTGCTTTCAGCAGGGAGTACAGTCTCCAGGCTGGTATTAAGCTCAGGAAGATAAGGCTGTTATGGATATATTCCTCATACATAAAAATTAAAGGAAGTAGGAGATCATTGAAACAACTCTTTAAAGTCCAGCGTGATTTTAAAATCTGCAGCTGGCCTCAGATAGGCATTTTGCCTAAATCAAATGCAACATAACACCTATGGACTACAGAAGTTTTAACTGTCCATTTTGGAAGAATGAGAAATTATATTCTTTACAGTTTATTAGAACAGCAAAAACCAACTGGACCATTAGACACCTTGAGTGATTCTCCAAACAGCAGCTGTTCCATACCTGTCTTGGTGTTACTTCACAAAGCAAATGTCTGAATAGGTTCTTAGATCTGAAACAATGCTGATATTCAGGTGCTAAACTTGGTGCTGACTTCATTATTATCTTAGACTTGGTTCATTTTGCTTTCTAGTGAAAATTAAAATCAAGATCCCCTAACACACTAATATTTTGTCATGCTACCAAGTTACTGATAAGCAATACAGGTCAAGAGCAATGCATTATTAAAGTTGTCTGACACATCATTTCTCCGGCATGTTTGTAGCCACTTTTATGGATGTACTCTCAACCATTACAATCCCAAGGATATTTATTGATGGTGTTGTGTGAACTGTAGAGCTACACTGAAATTTTTGTCAAATCAAGCAATAGGCTGAGCAAGTGTATGAGTGAGCTGGGAAGTTCTTTCTGCTGTACACTTATCCATAAGATAGTATTAAAACAGTTCCAAGTCTAACCTGGCATTTTTCAGTGAGTTTCAAAAATGCCTCATTATCTCCAGATATCGCAGGGGTTTTTTTTTTTATATAAAATCTACTATCTCTTCAGTACTAGGAAAAGAGAGATTCTTTAGGGTGAGCTGAATTGCTTGCTAAGGCTCTTCTGACTGTGTTGGCTGGACATCAGTTCACTAGAGTAGGAGCTTCAGACAATTACAGTACAGCTAGATACCTTCTTGTGGATTTTCCTTCCTACATTTAGAAATCTTAAACCAGAGCTGAATCTCACTAAAGGAGTCCCAGAGTAAACTCAGCATGGCTGAAGTTATACAATTATCTCTTCAGTATGGAAATGACACAAAAACTTTGAGAACCCATCCGACAAATTGTATTCATATAGTTCAGACATGATTCATGGAACGACCCTTTCTAGGGATCCCTTCCTTTAGAGGTTGCATTATGCATGGGACGTGTTACGTACAAATAGATTTTGTTCTGTCTTGGGAGAGCCAGGAGATGAAATGTGACTCTGAGATTAAGCTGGTCCTTCAAGTTAAATGGTCACTGTTCCAGACAAGACACTTTCCAATCTGCCAGCTCCTGACGGCATGAAAGCAAGTGCTGAAAGAGAAGAACTTGTCAAAGAATACATATCCTGAACCAAAAGGGAAAGAAAAGGCAAAGCAAAAAATTAGGACCGCAACTAATTTACAGTAATACCTTTAATAGCTAATCAGTTAAGCTATGTACAGAAAAGATTTTCTTTTTTAGAAAATTGCTTTGCCATCTGCGATGAGACAGCATGCTGCAGAGGTTGGGTGGCCTCCATTTCTGTAGGAGGGAAACCAATGTTCTCTGAGACAGGCTGGCTAGATTAGTCAGGAAGGCATCCAAAATGCTTTCAAAGGACCATTTCACAAAGCTGAAAATAATTACAAGACATAGCAGGACAGAGAAAAAAAAACAAAAATTAAAACATAAATGGCATTTTGGAACTGTTTAACAATGTTTTACTAGGTGTGCAAAAAGCCACAACTCCATATCTGACAGAAAAGGCTATGAGGATTTAAAAAACAGCCGGGTTTAGTGAGGAAGGGATGGCCTTTAGAAAGAAAGGGAATTAAAAAATAAACTAGAAACAAGGTGAATGTAAAGGGGA